>CM032232.1:402500-610000 GCA_019009955.1 Riptortus pedestris
GAGGACAAATCATGTAAAAAAAGGCTAGGCCCTCCAAATTTTGTTATGTGCATTTGTTCGCAAATCAAGTATTAAGCGGGTTTCTTGCGCATTTTCCTGTCTTCTGTCATCAGTTACCTCCCCCCCCCCCCTGCTTGCTCCTTTCTAATGATCAGTTTTTACATATAAATAGAGAAGTGTGTTATACCTTCCCGTGATAAATCCGCATAGTTCACGCATCCCCTGCGTGACGGACTTTTTCCATATTATACCAGGTTAATTTTACTTCAAGCATAGTCTCAGAGGTTTCTGAAATTTACCTGAATGGTTTACAAACGTGCAAAGGAGTCAAAAATACTTTCATATTTGAGTGGTTGCAGAATGTGAAGACTTCAGAGAAGTTCTATTTAACGTTATTGCTCTCAATTCTCTGCATTTGACCCAGAGAAATATCTCTCTCTTTTAAAGCAATGTTGGAAAACAAATATATGAACTTTTTCACTCCGTCCATGATAAATTAACACACAACCAGAGGTATTTCCATTTATTTCTTCCGTGAATCTCATTCAAGTGGTACTATCCTGTAATTCTCTGGCAAGCTACTCTTCTTATCCAGATATCAAATATAAATATTGCTATTATGGAAACTAATTAGAAAATAAATTTGTTACTTATTTATATCACAACTGTTTTAGCAGATTTCCCTTGAGCTTATGTGGTCGTACTCATGACGCGAGTTTCCAAAAATTTCTTCAAATGTCCATCAATCCTACCCAGGAGATGACAAAAATTAGGTCCGTTCATAATTTTATATATATATATATATATATATATATATATATATATATATATATATATATATATTTGTCTGTTAACGCTCTAGCGGTCGCAATTTTTGTTTGATCATTACGAAACTTGATATTTAACCGTTTTATGTAAAAAGACAGATCAAGTTCGTTAATGGCTGAAATCGAACCAATGGGAGGGAGGGGTTTAGAGGGGGGATTTTCGAAAATTCGAAATATCTCCGTTATTATGCATCGGATCGAAAAACTGTATAGATCCAATCTTATTACAAATTAAATTTACTATAAATATTGTTATATGTATTTATTCTCTATCTTGAATATTAACCGAGATATTTGCATTTTTATGAAGTCTGTGGTCGGATAAAGTTCGGATCAGGTCGGCCGTTTCCGTAACTACTCGGCTCAGGTGGAAGCTTCTTCTAACTTTACCTGTCGTTTCTAAACTTACCTTACCTTGGTTGTGAGATTTATGCAACTACGTTCTGTTCATCCGCCCCCCCCCCCTTCTTTAGTTCTTGGACTACTAAAATTTGAGTAATTAAAATATAAATTATTCTTACAATTCAGAAGCCGTTTCAGTTGGAAATTTATTTTAATTAACTGAAAGATTTTTCATTACCGTTTGGTGGTGTTGTGTTACCAGTATGCAGATTTCTCTATTGTAAAACTTCACACAGGAAATCTTCTTAGTTTACGCAGCCCTTGCGTGACGGACTTTTTAGCTTAAGGGAAATCTGCTATTGAGGTTGTACTTATGACGCCAATTTTTAAAATCTTCCTCAAATGTCCATCGATCTTACCCAGGATATGACGAAAATGAGGTCCGTTCAAAATTATATATATATATATATATATATATATATATATATATATATAAAAATATAAATTTATTAAACTGAAAATTGACTAAATGTTTTCTCATTCTCAATTTTAGTTGTTCACTTAACCCTTCAACGCCTATTGTCACCTGTAGGTGACACATATTTGCCATTTAATAGAAAGATAAATAAATCCTTTTAGTAGCATTTATGCACTCTGGTGGATAACATCAGAAGACCTAATCTACAGTGTTGAGAAAGAAAAAAGGCGCCATAACTAACCTCATGTGATCTAGTAATCAGTTTGGTAAAGGTTATACCAGTTTTGTGAGCTCTTGTGTCTCTTGCTGTTTATTTTCTTCCATAATGCCCAAAGTAAAGTAAGTACTGACTTAATTTTTTTTGTTTTTCATTTAATATATATGTTCCTTTCCTTTTGTGTAAATAAATGTTTGTAGTAATATTAAATGTGAACAGGAGATATAATTCATGTGTTAAACATCAGATGTCACCTGTAGGTGACAATAGGCACACTTCTAACCTATGAGTAGTTAGCTAACCTAGAGAGTGAGATAACTCTACTTCTTGAAGTTTTTTATTTTTTATTTGTAAACAGAAAAGTCAAATTTATAGTATTATATTTAATTTTCAATGTTTTTTTAGTGCATGTCATCCCTGAAATTTCAAGTGATTCAGTTGGATAGCAAAACCAACTACGGTATGTGTATTTATGTTTTTCTCATTGTTTTTTACATGTTATTTTGAAGTTGTATTTGTATGTGTTATTTGTGCTTATTTGGGCTTACTTTGTAGTAAAATGTTGTAGTAAATAAAAGGTTTCGGTGGTGGTACTCCATGTCAATAAAAGATCACTGCAATAAATCTCCTTTGATCTTCCAGGATTCCCATTGGATCAGATTATTGAGATATTGGAGAATGGAAATGATTTGGAACATGTTGAAATTACCATGTTTCCTCCGAGGAAAGGATGAATTGTTAGTGAGGAAGACAGCGGAGATGAGAAGGACTTTGATATGAACCATTTTGCCATCCGGCATTCTTAGAGGCGAAGTTGAAGCTGATGTAGTTACCAACGACAACTTTATTCCCGACATCACGGGACATTTATTGTAAAAGATGATTATTCTGGAGTCCTCGTCATGTTCGCATCATGATACCCAGGAAGAGGCTCATTCAGAGGAGCAAGTCCCTCAAACAAAAATGTAAAAAACTGAGAAAGTCAAGAGGAATAGTAGTAAACCAAAAGGGACTTCAAAATCGACTGTTTCAACCTCCAAAAAAAAAGATTGAAAAGTCCAACTTCAGGTGGGCGCAATGAAGAAGAACACTTCTCTAGCAAATGTGGAAGAGGAGACACGAGACGAAAATTGTCAAAGAATATGAAGGAGGGGGAAATATCATCTATTGAATGCTTTGAGAAAGTTTTTCAGAAGAAATAATAAATACATGTATAAAAGACATGTCCATACCTGTATGCACTTCAACAGAACTGCTCTCTGAATGCTACAGATGAAGAAATAAAAGTTTATATAGCAATATTGTTATTGACGGGATTACATGACACCGCAAAACATTCGCATGTTTTGGGAAACACAAAGCGATACCCATAAGCGTTGGTTTCAAAAAGTATGCGAAGAGACAGATTTTTTTGAGATACAGAGGTTTCTGCATGTCTCTGGATAATTATAACCTTCCATTTCTGGTGACAAATTTGGAAAAGTCCGTAAGTACTTCTGCATTTTGAACAAAAAATTTTTGCTAAATTTCAAAATTATGGGGTCGTCTCACCTATCTGTAGATGAATCTATGGTCCCATATTATGGGAAACATGGAAGTAAGCAGCATTTGAAGGGCAAAACGATACGCTTTGGTTACAAAATGTTGAATAGCAACTAGAAATGGCTATTTCGCGTCCTTCGAGCCATATCAAGGAGCAAAAGCTGCTCCTCTTCCATTACAAGAGGAAATGGGGCTGGGTGATGCCGTGGTTCTTCATTTAGCCTCACAACTACCAGATGCCTGTGGTCCTTACAATCTGCATACAGACAATTTTTTTTACAGGATTGCGAATGTTAGAAATGCTTACAAATAAACATTTTGGTTGCGCTTGGACCATTAGAGAAAACAGGATAGGAAGCTGTCCTGTCATTTCATCTAAGGAAATAAAAAAAATGCCCAGAGGTTTCTTCAATTTTCCAAAACACACCTCAAAATGAGCATAGTGCGTTGGCATGACAATAACATTGTCACAATCGCAAGTAACTGCCACAGTGTCATCTATCCAATAAAAAAAAGTGGATGGGGATTGCCTTTGTCGAAAAGAAAAGATCAAAAATTACAGTAGACTTGCCTCTCTGATTATAGTGATGTACAACGCATACATGGGGATCGGTGTCGACAGGTTTGATGAAAAAGTTCATTCACTTCGGCCATCACTGAAGGGGAAAAAATGGTTTTTTCCCCCTTTTCCTATTCGGATTAGATGACAGCATGCCAAAAATGCTCGTGGTTGCTGAAAAAAAGAGTTTCGAAGAAAAAAAAAACCATGGACGTACTGCGTTATCGTAGAAGTTATTGTGCAGGACTTACCTACTCCCTCAGGTATGGGAAGGCCTCCTCAAAGAATTCCCAGGTGGTAAACCTACCTAAAAAGAAAAACGAAATGAAGGACACTCCAGGAAAAACATCAAGCGGTATCAGTGTGAACAACGGGCGTCTGCAAGGGATGCAAAGGAACGTACAAGAATAATGTGCAAAACCTGCAATGTCCATATGCACATCATTGCTGGTACACATTCCATAAAAAAAATTGAATTTTTATTTTTGTATTTTTTTATATTATTATGCTATGCAAATATGTAAAAAAATATTTTTTATCAATTATTTGTAATTTTATATCCAAAAATTTGAACTAACAATTTACAAAAATAAGTTGTTAGAATAAAATGAGACAATTTGAATACGATAATTAGTTGAGTTTTTGTTATGCCTACTGTCACCTGTAGGTGACACCCCTTTAAAGTTGTAAAAAAATATTTTTTTTTGTGTCTTACATTTTTTTATTACTATTTGGAGTATAATAACTGTGAAATTAAGAGTAAACCAAAAAAGAGCTTCCTGGGACCTTATAGGCGTTGAAGGGTTAATATTCACGGGGGTATTAAGTGTCACGGGTGAGTATGTATATTCATCTATTGTATAACTTCTCGTGGGAAATATACTTAGTTACACACCCCCTGCGTGACGGACATTTATTATTAAACCACACCATTCAAGGAAGTAGACAAGTAACAGATGTTTTATTTTTTCTACCACACACTTTTTATTTATCACTAAAGATTTTGTTTCTGATACAAAACATTAACTAGACACACCTATTACATATTAAATAATAACAGAGATACTGATAATTGTTGAAATTCTCCTCCTCTCCCCTGGCCTATTTCATTCATTAGTGAACGCTGAAGTGAAACGCTTATATATTGAGTTTGGTAACTATACGACAAAAATTGCGACCACTAGAGCGTTAACAGACTAATATATCATTTTGAGCGGACCTCATTTTCGTCATCTACTAGGAAGGATTGATGAACGCTTTCGAAAATCGCGTCATGAGTACGACCTCAATAGCTAATTTTCTTTAAGGGAAATTTGAAAAATATATGGCAGACGATTTGAAGCTCCACCTAGTAAATGATATGGCAAGTATCCAAGATCATTTTACATTCAAGATGAAATGGGAAGAGATTTGGCTGTGGTGACTCGAACCCATTTGAGCATATGGGATCCGGCTGACCACTAATAATGTCATTATGACCATATAATAGCTTGCTGACCATGTATCTAATACAGCCGATGTACACATTTAGCTAACAACAGCTACTCATAATCACTTCATATTAGCCGTGACACATGTGGTCAAAACACACGCTCACTGAAAGCAAAGCTTAGCCTTTACTAGCTTTTAATGGGCAAAGTTAAAGTAATGGATATTATCGTCCAACTAATTAAAATAATTACTATCCGCATCGCTTTAGATTCAGCTAACTTCACATTTATACAAATCCGAAAGTGGTTGATAGCATTAGTGTTATACTTTGCGGACAGTTTTTATGGATTAAAGTGAGAATCACAAAAGTATACCGGACAGAACAACTGAAGACATAAAAAGTCCGTCACGCAGGGCCTACGTAAACTAAGCAGATTTCCCACGTGAAGATTAACAATAGAGAAAATTCACGAGAGCCGACCAGTTACGGAAACGGCGGAAACTCACAACTAGAACCTAAATTAGCCTATCTCATCTCGTCCGTTATCTAATACAAATGCATATATCTCGGTTAGTATTCAAGATAGAGAATAAAAGTATATAACGATATTTATAGTAAATTTAACACGCAATAAGATTGACTGTATATAATTATTCGATCCAACGTATAATAACGGAGTTATGGCGAATTTTTAAAATTCTCCCCCTTCTACAGAGAGAGAGAGAGAGAGAGAGAGAGAGAGAGAGAGAGAGAGAGAGAGAGAGAGAGAGAGAGAGAGAGAGGAGAGAGTGGAGCGAGGGTCTTGAAAGGGGCAACCAAAAATACTAGAGATCGAAGAAAGCAAAAGAAAAGGATCAAAAATTTTATAGTCCTTGTCATATATATATTCGCAAGACATGCATACATGATATTCCAACTTGAAATTAATGCGTTGGCACTTAGTTCTGGCAGCGAGGGACAATATTTGATGGGAAAGGCGACAAAAAACAGGCATACGATAGCTAACAGGGGTAATATCATGAACCTACACGGTGCTCGTGGAAACAGATGAACTCAGTAAAATGCCTTCAAATGTGGGGGGGAAGGAGAGAGAGGAGAGAGAAGAGATGACGAGAGAGAGGGAGGGGAGAGGGTGGGAGAGGAGCGGAGGGAGAGAGAGATTCTGATGGAGAAGACAAGAGAGATGAGACGTGAGAAGACAAGAGAAAGAGAGACGCGAGAGAGAGGGAGAAAGCGAGAAAAGAGAGAGGAGAGAGTTGAAGAGAGAGAGAGGGGGGATTGGGAGAGAGAGAAGGAGAGAGAGAGAGTGAGAGACGAGAGAGAGGGGGAGTGATTACGCAGCAGTGGGAGGAGAGCGAGAGATGAGAGTAGAGAGGGCGATAGATGAGGGTGGGAGGGAGAGAGAAAGAGAGCGCTGAGAGATGTGAGATAGGGAGAGAGGGAGGGATTGAGGGTGGGAGTGAGAGAGAGAGAGAGGAGGAGAGAGAGAGGCGGATTGAGAGAGGAGTGAGAGAGATGAGGGTGGGAGAGAATAGCGAAGAGAGAGGAGAAGGGTGGGGGTAGAAAGCCGAGAGAGAGTGCGAGAGAGCGCGAGAGAGAGAGGGTGGGAGGAGGGGGGGCGAGGGCGGGAGAGAGCGAGAGAGAGAGATTGGGGTGAGAGAGAGAGCGAGAGTGGGGGATGAGAGAGAGAGGGGGGTGGAGAGAAGAGCGAGAGTATGAGAAGAGAGAGAGAGGGTGGGAGGAAAGAGAGAGAGAGGGGTGGAGAGAGGCGAGGGAGAAGAGAGGAGAGTAGAGAGACAGAGCGAGAGAGAGAGTGTGGGAGATGAGAGCGAGAATAGACGTGAGAGAGAGTGAGAGAGAGAGAGAGAGAGATTTAATATTTCACTAAGCTCAGTTAACCTTCACTTTCTCAACTAAGAAGAAAAGGTCGTCACGCAGGGGCTGCGTAAACTAAGCAGATATCCCTAGTGAAGTTTAGTAATAGAGTAAATCGGCATTACTGGTAACACAAACAACTCACCTGCTGAATAAATACAAATGGAAGTTAAGAAATGTCTTATCCAATTTCACTAACCTTTGGACCGGAAGCGTTAGGTTAGAAATATAAAACAAAATGGTTTGCACGCTTCCACACCGGAACGAATAAACATATACTTGAATCTAACCCGAACTAATAACATATTAATTTTATTGAGAAACTATTTCGCCGGTTTATACAAAACTTTCTGTTCTATTAATATAATGGTACAGAGTTAATCCTGTAGCGGTTAAAAAAGTCCGTCACGCAGGGGCCTGCGTTAAACTAAGCCAGATTTCCCACGTGCATGTTTTTAGAGGAATAGGAGAAATTTCACGAAAAAAGCCGGTCAATACTGGATTTTTGGCGGGAAGCTTTGGAAGAAGTCAACGTCACGTCCGTGTTAGCCGCCCCATATTTATTATTAAAAATGCAATCTACTCTAGTTTAATCATCCAAGGATAGAGAATTTAAATGTATTATTAACCATATTAATAGCTAAAATTATTTAACATGCTAATTAAGAATTGGTTCTATACAATATTTCTGATCGACGTATATAAAAAAGGAGAGATATGGACGAAATTTTCGAGAATGTTCCCCTTCCATCTAAAAACCTTATACCCCCCCCCCCCCCTACTGGTCGGATTTTCAGCCACATTTAACGATCGAACGAGAGAGAGGGAAACGCGAGAGACGAGATTTAATATAACATAGTCAGTTCAAATTCATTTCTCTAACCTAATAGAGGAAATGTGTTTAATAAGTAAAAAAAAATAAAAAATAAAAAAAATAATAAAAAAAAATAAAAAAAATAAAATAAAAAAAAAAAAAATAATCAATAGAATTAAATACTCCGATACGTGTTGGGACGGGGTGCGGCGCGGATTATACACCAACACGCAACGGACAAACTAATTAAAATAACTACTATTAGCATCCGGTTAGATTTAGCTTTCTGGATATTTATAGAAATGCAACCTCGTGTATATTATTAGATAAAGCAGAAGTGGCGGATATTATTAATGTTATACTTTGTGGGCAACTAGCCTTTGTAGGAAGTACTCTGAAAGCAGAATGGGTAAAAGCAGTGTTTCCCACGCCTTTAGTAAACATTTCATTAGGAGTCATATTGAGTTTAATCCGTGAAAATCTTTATGAAAAATGGCTAGAGAAAGAGTATGGTGGCCTAGATTGGATAAGGACATAGAGGAGATATCGAGGACATGTCCTGTCTGTAATCGGTATGTGGCAAAAGAACCAGGGGAGTGAATATATTGTCAGAAGCCAAGTTGGGCCAGGCTATTACCGAAGTATGGAATCGTATAGTTAATCTAGTTCCTGGCGGCACCTCTTCTTGCCCGAACACTTTTTTTTAGCTGTGGATGCCACATTAAGTGTTGGGTGGTGATTGTAAAACTAAACTTCAAACAAACTTCAGAAAACCCGGTAATTATTCAAACATATTAAAAACATGGATTTCTCGTTTTACGCATACCCAAGAATTTAGTTACCGATAACCGGAACTTATTTCACATCTTAGTGAGTTAAAAAACTTGTTTTTCAGACAATTTGGGAATCAAACAAACATGACGTCTCCCACTTATAATCCTCAATCGAATGTCGCCAAAATATTAGAGGAAGACAATGACTAGGGTTAGCCTGAAAAAGATGTGTTCGGATGATACTTAATTATAAAAATATAAAATCGGACTGTAATCCTTTTAGATGTTAATATGATTATTATTTTTTTGTCACAATATCTGCGTTACAACCTCACATTGTCCCACGGATCTTGAATCCAGCTAAATATTTATGGAAGGATATATTTATGTATGTTAAATATATATATAATACACCCAAAACAACACACACAACCCAACACAACACGACAACACACACAGCACACGAATAATATATATAAACACAGGGAGAGAGAGAGAAAATTTTGAAAGCGGGCTTCATTATCGTCATCTACTAGGTAGGAATCGTCAGGAGGACAATTTGGCAAAGAAATTTATAGGAAATTAGAAATATCTCCGTTATATTTTTGAGTCAGTATCGAAAAAACTTGTATAGAACCTCAATTCTTTTTGTTATATTTTTAGGGTGTGGGGGGCTCAGTCAGAGTTAGCCATGTGAGCTAAAAGCGTTGACACTTAATCTCACATGGCAACAACCTAGAGTGGGCGAGAGAAGAAAATCGATTCTCTCTCCATCTTCTATTCTTCCCCCCTATTCTCATCACCCCGGGGTAAAGGAAATTTATTTAGTGAAGAAATTCAATTAAATAACAATCCTTAGGGTCCCACCTTGGTAGAAAAAGGGTGGGTAACCTGTAATGATCAACTCCCCGTCCCGATTAGCCTAAGTTTACAAAAAGGGTACGGTTAATTAAATAAACTAATATTTTAGTATCTATAAAAGTTTGTTAGTATAGGTTTAATTCCTATATTAGCGAGATTTCCTCTTAAGGGAAAATCAGCTATTGAGGTCGTAACTCCATGACCGGGAATTTTCGCAAATAAATTCTTCAAATGGTCCATCCGATCCTACCCAGGAGATGACGACAAATGAGGTCCGTTTCAAAACATAATATATATATATATTCTATAATTTATATAGACATATTATATAATAATATATAGTATATAAAATATATCGTTATATATATATATATATTTATATTTTGATATTTTGTCTGTTAACACAATTCTAGCGGTCGCTAATTTTTGTTTAATTCGGTCAACCAAACCGGGTATTTTTAATCGTTTTTATGTACAAAAGGGGAAGAATCAAGTTTCGGTAACGGCCTGAAATCGGACCAGTTCGGGAGGGGGGGGGATTAGAGGGCGGAAGGATTTTTTCAAATAATTCGAAATATCTCTAAATATCTCCGTTATTAATATGCCATCGGATCGAAAAAATGTAATAGAACTAATCCTTTATTGGAAATTAAATTTACTATAAATATTGTAATATGCATTTATTCTCTACTTCATTTGAATATTAACCGAGATTATTTGCCTATTTGTAATCATCTGCATGTTCGGGGACTTTCCGCCGAGAGCTTCTGGGTGGCCATTATTCCATAACTATTTCGTCCCCTCGTGAATAGGTTTAGAGGTTAGGTTAACTGTTTTTTTTGGGGCCTAGAAACTTTACTTCTGGGTTTATTACGCCCTAAATCCAACAGTTTTAAGGTTTAGAGGTTTCCTTACTACCTACAGTTGTTATTAAGGCAGATTTCTCTCATTGTAAAACTTCACGTGGAGAAATGCTGCTTAGTTTATCCCGCAGCCCACCTGCGTGAACGGAGGCCCGGGACCTTTTATTAATATTAACCGCAGATATTTGGAATTTTTTAATTTACAACCCCTCCCCCCACACTCTACTTCTCTATGTCAATAAGTAACAATGAGAGCTGTCATAATAACAAACCACTCTCTAAAATTTCTAATCTAACTTAATAATACCAAATGTGGTTTTCCCATGGACACGTTTATTATGCGAAATGCATGCAAATTTTCTCCATTTGTGTCCGAAATGATGACGTCATCGATTAAGGTATTTACACGTACTTGTACTCAATAAAAGTTTAGTTTTGATCTATAACCATACTCGGCATATTTAACTAGTGTTCAGTCAACACTAAAAACAAATAATAATTTGTTATTGGCTGAAATTCGGCAAGGAATAAGGGGGGTTATTTTTTATTATAATTTTTATTAGAGAGTGGGAGGGCATTTGAAAATTACCTAAATATCCTGAGAATGAATGAGTCGGAAATGTAATAGCAATCTTGTTAAAAAAATTGTTGATATTGTAACAACCGTTATTGGTATGCAGTTTTTTTGGTAACTCAAAGATTAAGCGAGTAATTTCCGGTTTACTTCCTGTTTTTAAGCTCCCAATATCTCATGAATATCCACCACAAAAGTGTGTTATATACCAGTACTTTAAACTATCATAGTGTACGCAGCCCCTGCGTGACGGACTTTCTTTTTTTTTCAAATGTTTCTATAAATCATAACATTCGAATAGGGCATATAAGTGGAATAATAAATATCTAATCATAATTACTTTATTAAAGTATATTAAATACATAGTGTATACAAATTCATCTGGATAAATATATCAGATATTGGTTAATCCGATGTACCTCTAGTTTCCTTAAAAATTAATATCACATTCGCATTTAGAGCTTTTGAATTTTAAATTAAAACTAATATTGAAAAAAGGATAAGTAAATTAAATACACAAATATATATATATATATATATATATATATATATATATATATATATGATACTATAACAGAATCTCACGGCAAACTCACTTTGCCATATACAATGCACATAGCCGTTTCAGAATCTCACTGAATACTATTTGTATAACATAACCATCATGAAGCAATCTCTGTACACAAAGGTATAAGACTTGGAAAATGTTAAAAATATTGCTAACTTTATTTTTTCGGTTTTCCCTGGCCAACTTACTTTCTAAAACCAAACCACTTAAGCTATTCGAGTATTCTCTTCTAATTTTCCTTACTCCCGCTATTTTCATCTTCATCGGGATGGGACCTAAGAAGCCTGTATCAGAGTCTCACTCTGCTACCACCGGTTGATCGTCCTCAGAAGCCCTGCGGTATTTGGATAGTGGTTATACTTCCGTCTGGGAGTGTGAATACTTTGTTCACGAACTGCTGCTGTTGCTCTTGGAACGACCGTCTGTTGGCATCGCCCAGGGGAGTTTGGTATGCACCGCCATCCTGAACAAAATGGAAAACAATATATCAATATCTTGTTGGATACACCTATGCGACTAACACTGGAATGAAGCATTTTATTTCAAATATAATGCTATCTTCGTCAGGCAATGTTTTAATTTGAATTGTTACTTCATTCAATCATATGTTTTGGATTAAATTTTATTCTGGCTTTCCACTTTTCGGAGAGTATGACACCGCCCACGCCGTTTATTGTATTTGTCCTCTTATTTATTTCGAGAGCTTCTAGAACTAATCTTTTACCGAGGTGGTCTGTATGTATCTATGTAAAACTTTTGTTTCGTCGAACTTAATTTGGTGAGGACAAATACTTGCGTGTCTAGCTATGGCGGATGTTTTAGCAGATATCCCTAAAGGGAAATCAGCTATTGAGGTTGTACTCATGACGGAAGTTTCGAAATTTTTCTTCAAATGTCTATCGATCCTACCTAATAGATGACGAAAATGAGGTCCGTTCAAAACTGTATATATATATATATATATATATATATATATATATATATATATATATATATATATTTGTCTGTTACCGCTCTAGCGGTCGCAATTTTTGTTTGATCGTTACCAAACTCGATATTTAGTCGTTTTATGTGAAAATAAAGATCAAGTTCGTTAACGGCTGAAATCGGACCAGTGGGAGGGGGGGTTTAGAGGGGAGGATTTTCGAAAATTAAATATATCCGTTACTATACGTCGGATCTTGAAAAATTGTACAGAGATCATTTTTATTAAATGTGGGCCGATAATGGATTTGTGAATTTCCCGCCAAAAGCTAGTTTGGCCCTTTGCCGTAACTGTTCGGCTCTCGTATGGAGATTTCTCTATTGTATAACTTCACGTGGGAAATCTGCTTAGTTTACGCAGCCCCTGCGTGACGGACTTTTTGTTCACTGATGTTTTAGATCAGCAACATGTTGGTTAAGTCTTGTAGCAGTCTTCTCACCTCTCTGTCCTATAATAGTTTATTATTAAAGTTTAATGACATTGTAAATTACACTCTATAATTAAAACTCCGTCACGCAGGGGCAGCGTAAAACTAAGCAGATTTCCCACGTTCTGGCATAACACATTTCTGAAGGGTGTTTTGCTGGTTACGAATAACTCACTTAATACTTGGGTTACGAAAAAATGGATAGAATAAACATTGTAGAACACCAATAGTTTAACAAGAGTGGTTCTATAACCCTTTACCACCCGGCTCATAATAACGCAATATATTTGAATTTTCGAATCCCCTCCCTCTAAACCCCCCCCCCCACTACTCCAGATCCGATTTTAGTGTTAAATGAAACGTCAAATAGACAGTTTCGAGTAAAGATTGAAAAATCGTATTTGATGGCAACATTACACGATTTATTTGCATGTACCTCACATAGTCAAAGTTCAATGAACACAATATTTCGTATTTAAGCTTTCAATTTAGTGGTTTATGATATAGCAGCTTAGCGTTAAATGTATGAGTAGGAGTGGGGGTTTGCTGAAGGCTAAAAATTAAACAATTAAAATATCTCGGTTAATATTTCGAAGAGAAAATATGAATGTAAAAAACATTTATAGATAATTAAAGTTACATTAATATTGGTTTTATACCATTTATTAATTCGATGCATAAAACCATGATATATCGAATTTTGAAAATCCCTCCTCCTTAAACCCCCCCCCCCTCACTCTACTCCGATTCAGCCGTTACTGAACATGATCTTCATTTTTGAATGAAACGCTTATGTAACGAATTTGGTAACGATTAAACAAAAATAAAAGTCCGTCACACAGGGGCTGCGTTAACTAAGCAGATTTCCCACGTGCGCCATGTTTTTGTATTTATCTCAAAACTTAAAAGTTCAATGAGAACAGTATTTAAGTTTCAAATAAAGTGCTTCATAACATAATGGTATATTGCTAATATGAGATGAGTAGGAGTGGGGCTTTACTGAAGACAGAAAACTAAAATATTCAAATATCTCAGTAAATAATCAAGAGAGTCAAAAAATGTATATAACAACATTTATAGAACGTTACATTTGCAATAAGATTGGTTTTATACAATTTTTCGATCCGACGCATAATAACGGAGATATTAAGAATTTTCGAAAATCTTCCTCTCTCAACCCCCCTCCCGCTGGTCCGATTTCAGCCATTAACAAACTTGGTCTTTCTTTTTGTATAGAACGATTATATATCAAGTTTGGTAACGATAAAACCAAAATTGCGACCGCTAGAGCGGTAACAGACAAATATATATATATATATATATATATATATATATATATATATATATATATATATATATATATATACAGTTTTGAACCAGTCATAATCAGTTTGACCTCATTTTCGTCATCTCCTGGGTAGGATCGATGGACATTTGAAAAAAAATTTCGAAAATCGCGTCATGAATACAACCTCAATAGCTGATTTCCATTAAGGGAAATCTGCTAAAACTACGACCGCTAGAGCGGTAACAAACAAATAAATATACATATATATAATTTTGTTGTCTCTACTAAGTAGGTCGATGGACATTTGTGGAAAATCTCGTCATGAGTACAACCATAATAGCTAATTTCCCTTCTAGTCGGTATTTACCTTTAGTGTTTATTTATGGGCAAACTTTCTATTACTTGCACTTGTTAGCCAAGTTGTACGTCATATGTGCTAAAATTAATACAGGACACACTACAGCTGTTCATTTAATTAGCTAAGTGATTCATGGAATAATTAATACTCGGAGACTAATTTTCATTAATGTCACAAGATAGTTCAATGAACTCCGCTCACCTCAATTGTGTGCTCAGTTCGTTGTTGAGTATGCAATTACAATCATGGCATGTGACAAAATATTGCCCTTTCATTTATTAATATTTACAGTGGAGTAAATTTCTTTTCGTCTCAACAAGAAATGAAGAACATCTTCAGTCCTAAATTTCCTAACAAAAAAATTTTGTTGTGCCTGCGCATCAAGGAATAGACATGGATTTACATACATTATATAGTTAGATAATTTTAAAGTTTAGACTTCCAAACCTTGGAGATCCTTCCAATTCAGCGATATGTTAATTAATCCAAGAAGTAATTTAAACTTGCCAAAAATATAAAATGGGTGAGGGACAGATTTTTTCCAAAGGAAATCAATATAGCTTTTATTCATGACGCACAACCGGTTTCAAGGATCGGGAAGGACCAAAACTACAACGCGCAGGCCTGCGTTAACTAAGCAGATTTCCGCCCAAAACTGATATAAGATGCTAAAATCCAAAGTTCTCGGTTAATATTCACAATACAAAAAAAGTCTGTCCACGCAGGGGCTGCGTAAACTAAGCAGATTTCCCACGTGGAAGTTTTACAATAGAGAAATCTCAAGAATAGAGAGCCAAACAGTTACAGCAATGGGACGAAACTAGCTTTTGGCGGGAAACTCTGACGTCCGATCTCATCAAGCTGAAAACAAAAAATGCCAATATCTCGGTTAAGATTCAAGATAGAGAATAAACGTATAGAACATTATTTATAGTAAATGTAATTTACAATAATATTGGTACTATACAATTTTTTGATTCGACGTATGGCAACGGAGGATATATCGAATTTTTCAAAAATCCCCCCTCAAAACCCCCCTCCCACAGTCCGATTTCAGCCGTTAACGAACTTGAAATGTCTTTTTACATAAAACGTTTAAATATCGAGTTTGGTAACGATAAATTGCGACCGCTAGAGCGTTAACAGACAAATATATATATATATATATATATATATATATATATTATATATATAATTTAAACCACCACCGCGAAGATTAACGTGAATAATATACAAACGGTTAGTGAGAAATTTTTCCTCAGAGTCAATATTACTAACCTCCTACAGAAGTTTGAATTGTAAAACATATAGGTCTGTCTTACCTTCTCAGTCCTTGATAGATTACAAATATTCTTCACGGAATAGGGAAAAAACACTTTATTGAAATAACACCACCGGCGAAATTAGAGTGAATATATACAAACGGTAGTGAGAAATTTTTCAGTCACTTTTTACTACCGTCCTAACAGAAGTTTTGAATTGTAAACTATTAGGTCTGTCTACCTCCTCAGTCCTGGATAGATACAATATTCTTCACCGGAAAGAAAAAACACTTTTATCTGAATAAATAGAATATGACATAATAATATTATTAAAAACAACAATTTCTATAACTAAGTGCCTGAAACTTTAAATAAAACAGAGGATAATTCTCTAAGAACCTCAATGACTCTAATTTTAGTAACCCAAGAACAATAGACGGGATGGGGTCATCAAACGACCTTTGAAATGAATCTAATAGTTAGACAACTATTGGTAAAGAAAGTATTTTACGAACGTTATAGCTTTATACGATTTGTCGCTGTGAGTTACGACGAATCTGAGTAGAGGTTAAATAAATGCGCCCGACAATGAACATAGAAATTCAGGTTTTCCCACCTCTCCGCCAGTTTTGATTTACAAACAATATATACATTGTCATACGAACGCCGCTTTTATCAATTGTACGAAAAGATTGCCTTGAACTGAAGACATTTGTCGATGTTTCAATATCGAAATGTAAGGAGGTTAATAACGATGATACTTAACAAATTTAGAAATTCAGGGTTTTCAGCACACTCTAAAAAGTCCCAATCCGCAGGAGTTATGAAACAAGGCAGATTTCCCCCCCAATATGTCAATACATTTCATTGGGACTAGAATAGAAAATCCAATACTTTTAAAAGGCTTAGGGTTGACTGAAAGACATTCTTTCACCCAACAACATTTACAATCCCAACCAAAACATCATCACAACCCCAAGTCCATCTCGCATTAGCTTATGGAAACAAGGCAGATTTTGATGATCATTTTTAGACCAAACTCCCCCTCACATACATTTACACTTAAACACCTCCGAGAAAAAACCCCTACCCCCACCCCCTTCCCAAAAGAGCAATCTTTAAGGTCAATTCACATTTTAATAAAAAAATCCACAACGTTTAAAAGCTTCTGAATTGCATACAAGAGGTCAGCCAACCTCTCAGAGCCTGAAAGATAAAAACTGCTCCTGATTTTCCCTAAATACTTATACTGAAAAACATATCTCTATATAACAGTAGTAACATTTGGAGAATGGCAAAAAAACTATTTATAACAACTATGCCCCCTCCCAATTTATAATTCATTATTATTATTATTTATTAATAGTCTCCACTTTCTGCCCCAACTCAGGGATAATTGACCACGGAGGCAAATCTTTAGTCATTCACATTTTAATAAACGCCACAACGTAAAGCTTCTGAATTGCAACAAGCAGGTCAAGCCAACCTCTCAGAGCGAAAGATAAAAATGCTCCTGATTATCTACAGCCTCCTCGTCTCACCACCCTTTTCTAGCAAGGTGCCCCGGAATTTTAGGACGTTATTTAAAATTACTAAACATATCTCTATGAACTAAAATATTAATTTAAATTGTAAAACTATTTATATATCTATTGCTCCAATTTTATAATCATTATATATTATTATTTTATTAACGTCCACTTTTTTGCAACTCAGGGCTAATTGGACGGATTATCCTACAGGTCACCACACCGACTTTTCTATGCCAGGGGTAATGATTTTTAGGACGTTATTTAAATAAATTCCGCACTAAATAATTTCCTTGTCTCCAAGGGCGAGGAATCAAAAATACTCACCATCTCTAGGATATACCAGCAAACTCAATCCACTAGAGGGAATACCAGTGTGAAATTAGAGGCCAACCCGTACGATGGCTAACCTAGCCCTCGATTTATAATCATAATCATATAGATATAGATGAGAACAGCTCTTGGAGTGACACGAATGGGAGAAACGATTGTTTGAACATAATTATATGGGTATTTAGAACGATTTGTTGAACTAATATTGGGTATTCAGATTAAATAAGACAGTTATAATATGTTGACTAATTCTTAACTGTACGCCGCACAAATAAGCTGGCGCGTGGGGCGTTTTTCATAATGAAGGCCCTAAAATTGCACTTAAATTCTTAACGTATACGCCGACAAATAAAGGGGGGGGGGGTTTATTGAAGGCTAAAAAATTAAAAAATGCAAATTTCTTGGTTAATATTTAATTTGCAGTAAGATTAATTCATCAGATAAGAAGTGTATCATTGTGATATAAAAACTAACAGATAACCCGAAAGGACTTATTTGCCAACCCCCCAAAAAAACCACAAATACACACATCTACTTACATTGAAGTTGTATACTGGAAGTGGAGCATAATTGTGCTGCTGAGGAACAGGTTGGGCTGGGTAGTATTCTTCTTGGGCCCAACATACTGTGCACATCAGTCCTACAACCTGGAATATATGACACAATTTTACAAACATCATTTCCGGTGTACTTTGCTACAGTGCAGGCAACGGCAGACTGCAGACAACGCAATTACAGCTACCATACTAACAACTGACAAAGGGGAGTCCCACATAGAAACAATTCTCGACAATTTAATGACTGTACACTTATATTCAAAAATCTAAACAAGTGGTATTTATATTTTTAATTTATGTTTTACATTTTTATTTTGGAAACCATTGGGTACAGTCTCTCTTTTTAGTGTACACACACAAATTCATAAAATTTGTATTCTTTATTTGTTATAATATTTTTATTATATTGTTGTAGTGCATCTGCTAATTTTTTCATTTTTAATTAGTTACCTAATGCATTTAATTAATAATATTTTAAATTTTATTTGTATATAATATTAATATATTGTTTCATTTCACTTTTTAGCAGATTTCCCTTAAGGGAGATCAGCTATTGAGGTTGTACTCACGGCGGAATTTTCGAAATTTTTCTTCAAATGTCCATCGATCCTACCTAGTAGATGACGAAAATGAAGTCCGTTCAAAAATGTATATATATATATATATATATATATATATATATATATTTGTCTGTTTACCGCTCTAGCGGTCGCAATTTTTGTTTGATCGTTACCAAACTCGATATTTAGTCGTTTTATGTAAAAGAAAGAAAAGTCCGTTAACGGCCTGAAATCAACCATTGGAGGGGGGAGGGTTTAGAGGGAAGGATTTTCGAAAATTCGAAATATCTCCGTTACTATACGTCGGATCGAAAATTTGTACAGAATCAATCATATTGCAAATTAAATTTACTATAAATATTGTTATATACATTTATTCTCTATCTTGAATATTAACCGAGATATTTGCATTTTTATTAAATCTGGGCGGCTAACGGACGAGTGACTTTCCCGCCAAAAGCAGGTTCTGCCGTTTCCTTAACTGTTGGGCTCTCGTGAAATTTCTCTATTGTAAAACATCATGTTGGGAATCTGCTTAGTTTACGCAGCCCCTGCGTGACGGACTTTTCTTTCTGGTGAGAGTCTGGCAGGCCTGTTTGTTTACATTTCAAACGCTTCCCGTCGCAAGAGTAATGATTTCTTCTTACCGTTTGTTTCATACACTTCATATTGACGGTGGTGTTGTATTAGCAGTATGTAGACTTATCTATTAGTAAACTTCACGAGGGAAATCTGCTTAGTTTACGCAGCCCTATTTTGGATTATTGTGGTGGTTGTGTTATTTTTGTTAAGTATCTTCGTTTTGTTCTATTTTGAAATTGTTTTATTCTTTCGTGATATCTATTTTTGTGTCTAATTTTTTGTTGCCTATTACTATTTTTTTCTTATATTTGTTGTTTTCTTTTGTATTTCAATTCTGTTGGTTATTTACTATTTTTACCTTATGTTCATGATATTTTGTTTGTTTAGAGTATATAATATAACCTTGTTGAAGCTCTCAAATATATAAATAAAATAAAAATAATAGCTAATGTTCAAAATATAATATATTTTAGGGATAGTTAACAGCAATATGAATAGCCACATAATTGTTGAAAAATTTTATAATTGAAAACGGGTCCTCCTAAAATATTTTAAAGGGATTTTAACATAATGAAAGTTCATGGCTTTACAGTTATTTTAAAAATACCCGCATTTGCTGATATTGAGTACTTCTGTGTATCTGATGTCTTCCTAATTCCTTTAGGGCGTAACATTCCGGCGCATATTCTCCTAAGGGGGGAGGGGGAGGAATATAATGCAGAAAACAAGAACATAGGAATTACTCGTTTAACCCTTCGGTTACTAAAAAAAAAGTTCCTCACGCAGGGGCTGCGTAAACTAAGCAGATTTCCCACGTGAATTATTACAATAGAGAAATTCCACGAGTTGCGAACAGTTACGGAAACGGCCGAACTAGCTTTTGACGGAAACTGACTACTAGATCCCTCATCTCATTTCGTCCATTACAATTAATAAAAATGCAAATACCTCGGTTAATATTCAAGATAGATGAAAAATGAATAGATCAATATTTATAGTAAATTTAATTTTCAATAAGTACAATTTTTCGATCCGACGTACAGTAACGGAGATATTTCGAATTTACGAAAACCCTCCCCTCTAAACCCCCCTTCCACTGGTCCGATTTTAGCCATTAACGAACATGATCTTTATTTTTGCATGAAACGCTTATGTAACGAATTTGGTAACGATTAAACAAAAATTGCGACCGCTAGTGCGGTAACAAATAAATAAATATACATATATATATATATATATATATATATATATATATATGTATATATATAAACAAATTTTGAAAGGACCTCATTTTCGTTATCTCCTGGGTAGGATCGATGGACATTGGAAGAAATTTGTCGAAAATCGCGTCATGAGTACGACCTCAATAGCTGATTTCCCTCAGGGGAAATCTGCTAAAAATGTTTAGAACAATTGTAATTAGTTTAACAAGATTGGTTCAATAAAATTTTAAGATTCTGCATTTAATAAGGAAAATATCATGATTTTTTTAATTCCCCCTTTCATAACCACCACCCATATTCAATGTCCGATTTCTGCCGATTGCAAATATGATCTTTAATGTTGACTGAAACGGTTAAATGTACATTATTTTATAGATGAAATAAATATTTTCAAAAAAAGAACTTAAAATCTTAATTGTTGATGTCATCACACAAAAAATTTGCATTTATCTCTCACAATAAAAGTCTCATGATAAACATATTTGGCATTTAAGCTGAGAATGTAATGGTCCATGATATGATAGCGTATTCGTATTCCGACATGAATTGGTCTGGGGGTTTACTGAAGGCAGGAAACTAGAAAATACAAATATCTTAGTTAATATTCAAGATGCAGAATAAATGTATATAACAACATTTATAGAACATTAAGTTGGCAATATGATTACGCACATACAACTTTTCGATCAGATTCATCTTAGCGTAAATATTACTGAATTTAGAAATTCCACCTCTAAATCCTTTGGCCCGATTTCAGTCGTTAACGAATTTGACCTTTAGTACTCCATGAACCACTTATATATCTAGTTTGGAAACGAAAGACAGGCATCAAACAACTATCCCCCCTCCTTCTGGTCCGATTTCAGCCATTAACGAACTTGATCTTTCTTTTTGCTTTACAAAAAAAGAAGAAATTGCGAAATTGAAATCAAAGAAAAATTGCGAACGCTAGAGCTTTGATGTACAAATATATTTCTTTTCTCTCATAGTTAATCATATCATATAATAACTAACAGAAACATATCAAATAAATACCTCTACATAAATATATAATAATAATAACTAATATAATAATAATAATATTAACAGAGGGAGCGGGGGGGGGGGGGGGGTCATCAGAACATATTTGCATGTATCTCTTATAATGAAGGTCTCTTGAAAACAATATCTGGTGTTTAAGCTTCAAACAATGTGATTTATTAAATAAGAGAGTGTTCTTTATATAATATGAGTAGAAGTGGAGGTGGAGGCTGAAGGCTAAAAACTGAAAAATGCAAATATCTCAGCTAACTAATAGAAGCAACTATATATATATACTAGCTTAGATACCCGTCTTCGCTCGGGAATTCATTTGAGGCTGAATGGTGATGGTATATTTTTGGCAAGGCTTTACATTGCACAATATTTTGACATTTACCCGTTCCAGTGTTTAGGGTTAATACCCGTTGTTGGCATTTGTTAATAAAATTTATTATTTTTCATGTAAAACTTCACTGTCCTGCATATTGTCATATTTCCCGTCTTCCTGTGCATTTATGCATAGATTTGAATTATTAAGGAGAAAATATTGATATACATTTGAATTAATTTTTTCAGGTGAGGTACCTGGTAGTTTCATATTGAAAAGAAGTGTTGAGCAAATTTTCTCTAAATAATCAAAATAAACAACTTTTGATATGTGCATATTTGCCGAAAAACCAATAGGAAATCATTATTATTAATTTCATGCCTCCCTTATAACCACCACTCCTTGCCCGTCCCTAGAAATGTTAGAATGGCTTATTATAAGGAAGGCGTTAGTGCTAATACACATAATGAGTGTTTTATTTAGTTCGGTTGGGTCTTTTGTGCCAAATAAAATTGTTTGACTCCCGCTATAATTTTTAGCGTATAACGTCTTAATATTTCGGTAAAACGATGATAGTGTATATTAAAAAAAAGTTTCTCTAAATAACAAAATAAACAATATTTGTTATGTGCATATTTGCCGAAAATGCAATAGGAAGCGAAATATCACTATTATAAATTTCAGGCGTTCCTTATAACGCCCCACTCCTGCCCAGTCCCTAGAAATGTTAGTATAGCTTATTATAATGAAGGCGTTAGTACTAATTCACATAACCAGTTTGGTTTAATTCGGTTGAGTTTTTAGTGCCAAATAAAATTGTGGACTCCCACTTTAGTTTTATAGCGTATAACTCCATTTATGCTTCCGTATACGGCAAAAGTGCATATTAAAAAAGTTACTCTAAATAACAAAATAAACAACTTTTGTTATTGCATATTTGCTGAAAAAAGCAATAGGAAACGAAATATCGCTATTTTTAATTTCTGGTCTCCCCTATAACCCCCACTCAGGCCTTGCCCGTCCCTAGAAATGTTTTAGTATGGCTTATTATAAGTAAATCGTTAGTATTAATTCACACAGCGAGTTTGTTTTAGAGTTTGGTTGAGTCTTTTATGCCAAATAAAATTGTGGACTCCCGCTATAGTGTTTAGCGTATAACTCATTTATATTTCCGTATACGGCAAAAGTGCCATATAACAAAAGTTAATCTAAATTACAAAATAAACAACCCATGATACAATTTATATCTATAATATATAAAATTGTAACCTCTTGTCTGTACATTGATTATTTTTTCCGCGAAATTTCATCGATAACTTTTTCGTTTCACATGTCATCAGACACCAATACTGCAATTTGTTTCTTTCGTGTATGTTTTGTTTGTTTGTTTGTTGTTTGTTTTTGTTTGTTACCTTTTCACGCATAAACGGCTGAATCCGAATTTTATGAAACTTGGTATGTATATTACTACTAACCAACCTTAACTTTAGCTATATTAATATCCTGTGAGACGAACAGGAGTGGGGGAGTTATAAGGGAAGCTTGAATTTAAAAATAGCTATAATTTCGATTCCTGTTGAGGTTTTTTCGGCAATATACACATAACAACAGTTTTTTTATTTGTTATTTAGAGTAACTTTTGTTATATACACATTTTTTCGTATACCGAATTATAAACGCGATAACGGCAAAAACTATAACGAATGTGAACAATTTTATTTGAGGACGAAAGGCCCAACCGAAATGGTAATAAAACTCGGTATGTGTAGTTAGGCACTCAACGCTTTCATTATAATAAGCCATACTAACATTTCTAGGGACGGGGCAGGAGTGGGGGTTGTAAGGGAGGCCTAATTTAAAATAACGGTTATTTTTATTGTTTCTATTCCGTTTTTCGACAAATATGAACTTAACAAAAGTTGTTTATTTGTTATTTAGAGTAACTTTTGTGATATTCATTTTTGAACTTTTAACGAAGTATAAACGAGATTATTCTATAAGCAATTAGCGGGGCGGAGTCAACTATTTTATTTGGGCGGGTAACGATTGAAACCGAACTTAACAAAACTCGGTATTGTCAATTAGCATTAATTCTCCCATGATTATAAGCTACATATTAAAATTTTTAGGTTCGAACCGGGAGTGGGATTTATAAGGAAGGCCTTGAAGTAAAAATTCACGATATTTCATTTTCTATTTGTTTTTCGGCAAAGGTGCACATAATTAAAAGTTGTTTACTTTGTTATTTAGAGCAACTTTTTGTGTTCATTCACTTATTCGATAAAATGAAGCAATAGCGGGAGTCGACAATTTTATAGTACTTATTTAAATAAGTGTTATAACACTTAAGTGTTTTTAATATAGGCATATTAATGACAAATGATGTGTATTTTTTAGCCTAGCATATTTTTCGATTATTTAGTACACTAGTATGATTTCGAATTAGCGAGATTTATAAATCCCCCTCCCCTTTCCCTCATTATTTATTTTTTCCTAGAAATAACTTTATATTTATTCCAATAGAAATTTTTAAACTATAAGAGCATTTCCATTATTTAATTTGTATATATGTATAACTTAAAAAAAATCGTGCTGAACTTCCTCAAGGAGTGATAGGGGAAGTAGTAGGGAATCAAACTCTTTGATAGTTGGTTATATATACTATCTTATTTCCGATATCTTCATGTTATTGAAACAAATATGTACTATCATAACAATTAAACGTTAATGTCATTGTGAAAAAGACAAAATGCTCCTTAACTCGATATGATTGTTTACATGTATTACTTAGGTTTGCAGGGACTGCTACGATCTCCTTCCGTCGACTAGCTTTTTGAATATAATTTTGAAATTATTTTTAGGGTAACACTATTATTTAATTCATCAGGTAGATAAATTATTACCAATAATAGTTTTGAATTAATAATATAAAGGAGAAGAGTGTTGATAGCTCTAATGCGAGAGAGGAAATAGACGGCGGCCTAATAGAGTTAATTGAGTATCTAATTTCTGTGAAATGCTGAGCATTACAGGAAGTGATTACCACCTGAGATCTACTATATGAATATAAACCTTACGTGGCTAAACTATATGTGCTCGGATTGGTTTTGACCGGAAATAAGTTTCATTATAGACGTTATTGAATTGTAATAAAATACTATCCATGATTATGGTTTGAAGTATTCAAAAATATGATTAAAAAATGGCAAGGGTAGATTAGAACACATTTTTTATTTATTCTTCAAATATAAAATTTCTCATTTATAATGTCGCCTGCCTGACCCCTCACAGCAAAACAAGCGCGCCGGGGGACGGGGGGGGGGGTAGGGGGGGTTGGGGGGAAACATTGAAGAGCCTGGCCCAAAAAAAATAAACATCACCATTCAGCCTCAAATCATTCCCGGGCGAAAGCCGGGTATCTGAGCTAGTATATATATATAATATATACTAGCTTAGATACCGTTCTTCGCTCGGGAAATCCTTTGAGGCTGATGCGTTGATGGTATAGTTTTTTGTGGCAAGGCTTTAACATGTGACACTTAGTAGTTTGAAATTTACCCGTTCGCAGTGTTTAGGTTAATACCCGTTGTTGTGGCATTTGTTTAATAATATAAAAATTATTTTTTTACATGTAATATACTTCCAATGTCCTGCATATTGTCATATTTCCCGTCTCCTGTGCTATTATGCATAGTTTGAATTATTAGGAGAAAATATTGATATACATTTGAATTAATTTTTTAAGAGTGGACGGTACCTGGTAGTTATATTGAAATGAAAGTGTTGAGCATAATTTTCTAAATAATCTCAAAAATAAACTACTTTTGATATTTGCATATTTGCCGAAAAACCCAATAGGAATTCCATTATTCATTAATTTCATGCCTCCCTTATAACCACCACTCCTGCCCGTCCTAGAAATGATTTAGAATTGGGGGGGGGGGCCTTATTATAAGGAAGGCGTTGTGCTAATACACATAATGAGTGTTTATTTGTTAGTTCGGTTGAGTCTTTTTTTTCGGGGTCCGTGCCAAAATAAATTGTTGTCTTCCCTCGCTTTAATTTTTAGCGTATATACGTACTTAATCTTTCGGTATACGATGATAGTGTATATAAAAAAAAAGTTCTCTAAATAACAAAATAATACAATGTTTTGTTATGTGTCATATTTTCGCCGGAAAATGCCAATAGGAAAGCGAAATCGATCAATATTCTATATTTCAGCGTTCCCTTATAGTAACCCCCCTCCTGCCCGTTTCCCTAGGAAATGTTTAGCTATAGACTTATTATAATGAAGCGCGTTCAGTACTAATTCAACATAATTCCAGATTTGAGTTTAAAATTCGGTTGTTAGTTTTTCAGTGCCAAATATAATTTGTGGACTACCACCCACTTAGTGTTATAGCGTTATATCTCTCATTTGTGCTTCCGTTTCAGGCAAAAGGTGCATATTACAAAAGTTACTCTAAATAACCAAAATAAACATCTCTTTTTGATTTGATGTGGGGCATATTTGCTGAGAAAAGCCCATGATAGGAAACGAAATAACGCGCTATTTTTAATTTCGTGGTCTCCCTTTATAACCCCCACTCCTGCCCGTCCCTAGAAATGTTAGTATGGCTTATTATAAAGTAAAAATCGTTGCACAGATATTAATTCACACAGCGAGTTTGGTTTAGTTTGGTTGGAGTCTTTTTATGCCAAATTAAAAATTGTGGACTCCCGCTTTAGTGTTTAGCGTATAACTCATTTATATATCCGTTATACGGCAAAAGTGGCATATTAATCACAAAAAGTTACTCTATAAATTACAAAAGTAAACAACCCATTTTTACAATATATATCTATATATATATAAAATTGTTAACCTCTGTCTGTACAATGATTTTTGTTCGCGAAATTTCACGCATAAACTTTTCGTTTCACATGTCATAGACACTCCATAAACTGCGCATTTGTTTCTTTTGTGTATGTTTGTTTGTTTGTATTGTTTGTTTGTTTGTTTGTTTGTTACCATTTATTCACCCCCCCCCCCCCCCCCCCGCCATAAACCCCCCCCCCCCCCCCCGGTCCCTCCCCCCCCCCCCCCCCCACCCCCCCCCCCCCCCCCCCTGATACGGCTGAACCGCAATTTTATCGACCCCCCCAACTTCCCCCCCGGTTATGTTTGTAATATACTAACCCTACTTAGACTCCCCCCCCCCCAACTCCCCCCCCCCCCCCCCCCCCCCCTCTCTCCCCCCCCCCCCCCCCCCCCCCTACCCGGCCCCCTCCCCCCTCCCCCCCCCTAGCCCCCGCTCATCATTTAAATCCATCCCTCGTCCCCCCCCTCCGAGGACGAACAGGCCCGCCCCCCCCCACCCCCCCCCCGTCCCGCCCCGAGTGGGGGTTATAAGGGAAAGCTTGAATTTAAAAAATAGCGATATTTCGATTCCTGTGGTTTTTCGGCAAATATTACAAATATACCAACAGTTGTTTATTTTGTTTAGTTGTAGCAGCCTATACTTTTGTTATATACACTTTTTTGTATACCCGAATTATAAACGAGGATGTACGCAAAAACCTATAACGAATCGTGAGACTCAATTTTATTTGTGACGAAAGGCCCAAACCGATAATTGAAGATAGATAAACTCGTGTATGTAGTATTAGCACTAACGCTTTCATTATAATAAGCCATACTTACGATTTCTAGGACGGGCAGTGCCCCCCCCCCCCAATTAGTAAGACCTATGAGTTGGGGGTTTTGTAAGGGAGGTTCCCTTGAATTTAAATAACGGTATTTTGTTTTCTGATTTCGTTTTCGACAAATATGAACCTTAACAAAAGTTTGTTTATTTGTTTATTTAGAGTAACTTTTGTGATATTCATTTTTGACTTTTCAACGATAGCTTATAAACGAGATATTATACTATAAGCTAAAGCGGGACGTCAACTATTTTATTGGCGGTAAACGATTGACCGAACTTAACAAAACTCAGGGATGTCTCAATTGTAGCGCATTAATTCTCCATGATTATAAGCTATATTAAAAGTTTATACGGTTCGACCGGGATGTGGGAGTTTATAAGGAATGGACTCTGAAGTAAAAATTTCATCGATATTTTCATTTTCTATTTGTTTTTCGGTCAAAGGTGCTCATAGTAATGAAAAGTTGTTTTGAAGCTTTGTTATTTAGAGCAATTTTCGTTTTCCCATCTACTCACTTATGTCGTTAAAATGATGGCAATAGCGGGACGTCCCCCCCCGCCCCCCCACAATTTTATTAGTACTTATTTTAAAATAAGTTGTAGATAACACTTATGTGTTATTTAACTATAGGCATATTATGAACAAATGATGTTATGTTTTAGCCCTTAAGCTTATTTCGATTATTTTAGTTACTAAGTATGATTCGAATTAGCGAGATTATAAATCCCCGTCCCCCTTTCCCTCATTTAATTTATTTTCCTAGGGAACAATAACTTTATTTATTATTTCCCATTAGAAATTTGTAAACTATAAGAGCATTTCCATTAATTTATTATGTATAATGGATTAATAAAAAAAATCGTGCATGAAACTTCCTCAAGGGAGTGATAGGGAACAGTAGTAGTGAATCAAAAATCTTTGTTATTGGTTTTATATTACTATCTTTATTTCCGATTTCTTTCATGTCTATTGAAAACCAAATATGATTACTATCCGAACAATTTAAACGTTAATGTTATTGTGGAAAAAAGACAAAATGATCGTCTAATAGCGCTAGTGCCTCGAATGTGATTGTGTTACTCAAGTTATTACTTAGTGTTGTTGGCTGGGACTGCTTACGTCAAACTTCCCGTCTACTAGCTTTTTGAATATAATTTGAAAATTTTTTTTAGGGTAACACTATTATTTTAATTCCATCAGGTAGATAAAAATTATTACAATAATATTTTGAATTAAATAAGTTAAAGGAGAAGACGGGTGATAGCTCTATTGGAGGAGAGGAAAATAGACGTGCGGCTAATAGGTTAAATTGTGTATACCTAATTTCCTGTGAAATGCTGAGTGCAATTGAGGAAGTGGATTACCACTGAGATCTACTATTAGTGAATTATAATCCTTACGTGCCTAAACTATATGTGGCTCGGATTGGTTTTTGACCGGAAATAAGTTTCATTATAGACGACTATTGAATTTTGTAATAAATTACTATCCATAGATTATGGTTTGAAGTACTTCATAAAATATGAAGTTTATAAAAAATGGCAAGGGAGTAGATTAGGATCACCATTTTTAGATTTATTCTTCAAATATAAAATTTCTCATTTATTAAGTCGCCTTGCCTGACCCTCACAGCAAAAACAAATGCGCGCCGACGTGCATTGAAGTGGTAAACATTGAAGCCTGGCCCAAAAAAAATAAACAATCTCATTCAGCCTCAAAATCAATTCCCGGGCGAAGCCGGGTATCTGAGCTAGTGCAGGTATATATTTATATATATAATATATATTAGATATATTTATATATTATATATATATATATATATATATATATATATATATATATATAGTTGCTTCTATTTGTTATCTGAGAGGTATTACTTACAACGAGGTATGCCCTGATCATGATGGCTAGTTGAACAGCTGTTAACTGATCTGCAAGAGAAACCAGCTGCCTATATAGCAGGCCGATTTGCTACAGGTCCCTTCTTTATCTACAGTTATACCACTACCCTCATCGTAACTAGAATAACCAAGGCGTCATAACTATCTTGATTATTTTTTTCTCCTTTGTAGCAGATTTCCCCTAAAGTAAATCACCTGTTGAGGTTGCACTCATTCGCGATTTTCCAAAAAAATGTCTTCAAATGACCATCGATCGATATGTTCGATACCATACGCATTTGGGAATTCCCTGTGTTTATTACTAAAATTTGAGTGATTAAGATAAATATTATTTTTATTCATTATATATTACAGCACTAAATATGGTAAATAGCTTTCAAGAAAAATTACAACATTGTATTAAGATATATTTCAGAAACGGTTTTTCATTCCGGATTTTTCTACCAGTCTATTCCGCTCTGAGAGACCGGTTTTTACTCCTTGGCTTTTGTTCACTTAATATCCACGATGGTGCGATGTGTGTAGATTTATCTATTGTAGAACTTCACGTGGGAAATCTGCTACGTTTACGCAGCCCATTTATATACATTTTAGTTACAATACATTGAAGGTAGACTAATACACTTATTCTTTATCTTGAATATTAACCGAGATATTTGCATTTTAGCAGATTTCCCTTAAGGGAAATCAGCTATTGATTACGAAAATGCGGTCCGTTCAAAATTATATATATATATATATATATATATATATATTATATATATATATATATATATATATATATATTTGTCTGTTGTCTGCTAGCGGTCGCAATTTTTGTTTGATCGTTACCAAACTCGATATTTAAACGTTTTATGCAAAAAAGACAGATCAAATTTGTTAATGGCTGAAATCGGACCAGTGGGAGGGAGGGTTTAAAGGGGGGATTTTCGAAAATTCGAAATATCTCCGTTACCACACGTCGGATCAAAAAAGTGTAGACCCAATCACATTGCAAATTAAATTTACTATAAATATTGTTCTATACATTTATTCTCTATCTTGAATATTAACCGAGATATATGCATTTTTATTAAGTGTGGGGATAACAGACGCGATGAGATTCTTCTATTGTCGGTTCTGCCGTTTCCGTAACTGTTTGGCTCTCGTGAAAATGGTGAAGAGACTGGTGTAATCTTCTAGTTTGTGAGATATATGCAATTACGTTCTGTTGATCCCTCCTCCCCTTCTTTAGTTCATGGACTTCTAACATTTGATTGATTGAGATAAAAATTATTCTGATTCATTTTAAAATGCAGTACTAGATATAGTAAATAGTTTTCAATCAAATTAATATCTTATATTCAAATGTATTTCAGTAAATGTTTTTCTTTCCGGTGAAGAATATGTCTATCTAGCTATTCAGCTCTGAGAGGTTGGCAGACTTGTGTGTTTACAATTCAGATGCTTTGGTAGCTTATTAAAATTAACTGAATGATTTCTCATCACATGGGAAATCTGCTTAGTTCTCGCAGCCCCAGCTTGAAAGACCTTATTTTTAATTATTATAATTTAATTTTTAACATGTCCAATATATTTAAAGAAACTTCGACTGCTTTCTGTCATAAATATAATATGTATAAGGAAATATTTAATATAATACAAGAAATATAGGTGTTCGTAACACCTAAACACTTGTGAGTAAATTTATTTCAACATTTGTTTTAGATGAATGAGTGAGAAGCGCATTCTCTCTCTTTAAGAGAATTTGGTTTTCATTACAAAAGCACTTCTCATTAAAAAATTTCTTTCAAATAATGGATGGGATGGCCGTGCACTCCCCTTGTAAGAGAAGAAACCAGGGAAATGTTCTACTCTAGAAGTCTTTAAAAATAGATTCCATCAAGAGAATATTAAACGAACGTGGCCTTGTAAAAAGGACTTTTAAAGCACTCTAAGCGATTTAGGGGTTTTTTTGCAAGTTACTCCTAGTTGAAATGCGGAATGGATTTCGGGGAGTGGTCATCAAAAATTTAAATCGTGTAAATAGTCCGTGTTGCGGCTCATTGGTTGATTGTCTCAGAGAGTACTTGGGCTTAGAATCCATTCCAGTGGCCGTCTAAGGGGTTGGTCTATGAGGTGATTTAAATTCATGTAATCTTCCAGCGGCGGCGGTATAATGGGAATACCTGCCTCCAGCTGATACTATCTAGCCTATATTCAGCGACGAGGAGAACCTCTCTCTCTCTTCTACTCAAAAATAACTGAAATTTGTTTAAAAATTAAAAAGCCCGTCACTCAGGGGCTGCATAAGCTTGCCCTGATATGCCAAAGTCGAAATGATCCGTTTCAGAACCCACGAAGTCAGCCGTATATTCTCTCCTTCCATCCAGAGAGAGAGAGAGATAGATAGATGCTTTTAATGTCATAGGACCAATGCTCCTCTCTTACAGACAATAGTCATGTATGTTTACTATAAACTGGTTAAAAATACTATAAAACAAACACACCAACTTATAAATAAAAATAAAACTTATACAAAAAACACAAACAGACTTTATATATATATATATATATATATATATATATATATATATATATATATTAACTAATGTACAAACATAAAACTAAACATATAAATAAAACAAATATACAAACAGAAAACTAAAAAATATAAATAAAACTATTAAAACTATTTCGAATTTACGAATATCCCCACTCTAAACCCCCCCCTCTCACTGGTCCGATTTCAGCCGTTAACGAACTTTATGCATAAAACGTTTAAATATCGAGTTTGGTAACGTGAAAAATATATATATATATATATATATATATATATATATATATATATATATATATATATATATATATAATTTTGAACGGACCTCATTTTCGTCATCTCCTGGGTAGGACCGATGGACGTTGGAAGAAATTTTTCGAAAATCGCTACTTGAGTACGATTTCAATTGCTTGCTGATATCTCTAAAGGGAAATATGCTGAGAGAGAGAGAGAGAGAAAGAGAGAGAGAGAGAGAGATGAGAAGAGAGAGGAGAGAGATAGAGAGAGCGAGCGAGAGGAGAGAGGGGTGGGGAGAGAGGAGAGAGAGAGAGAGAGAGAGAGGGGTGGGGGAGAGAGGAGAGAGAGAGAGAGAGAGGGGTGGCGAGAGAGAGTGAGAGGGGTGGGGAGGGGGAGAGATAGTGTGAGAGGGGTGGGGAGAGAGAGAGTGAGAGAGAGAGGGGTGGGGAGAGAGAGAGGAGAGAGAGAGGGGGAGGGGAGAGATAGAGAGAGAGTGAGAGAGAGAGAGGGTGGGGAGAGAGAGAGGAGGAGATGGAGAGAGGAGAGAGAGGGGTGGGGTGGAGAGAGAGAGAGAGAGAGAGAGAGAGAGAGAGGGGTGGGGGTGAGAGAGAGAGAGAGAGAGAGAGAGAGAGGGGGGTGGGGAGAGAGAGAGAGAGAGGGTGAGAGAGAGAGGGGTGGGGAGAAAGAGAGAGAGAGAGGGTGAGAGAGGGGTGGGGAGAGAGAGAGAGAGAGACAGAGAGAGAGAGAGAGAGAGCGAGGTGGGGAGAGAGAGAGAGAGAGAGAGAGAGAGAGAGAGAGAGAGAGAGAGAGGAGAAGAGATAAAGGTAGAGAGAAGAGAGAGAGGAGAGAGTGAGAGAGAGAGAGAGAGAGAGTGAGGGGAAAAGAGAGAGAGAGAGAGAGAGAGAGAGAGAGAGAGAGAGAGAGAGATTTTTATTGGCGAATTTTCTCCTAAATAATGAAAATTATTACAAGGAATGTGTTATTGAAATCCCAATTCAGTAATATGCACAATGACCCTGGAGAAAAAGTAGGCGGGAGTAAGGTAAAATAAGAATATAAGTAGTCATTTTGAAATTTTAATTACCTTCGGCTTCAGTCGAAATCTACTTTGACAGATTAAAAGTTGTGGCCAGTAGTAATTGAATTACCAAGTCGAGGGGGGGGGGGGCGATGGATTATTTTAGAATCCTCTCCAAATAGCCATCCAAGCCTAATTTACATTAATTTTCCTAAATGATCTTGAATAATGCAAAATCAAATCAGCTAATTGGATTTACCATCACTTACGAATAACTGAGCATTTAATGGGGGGGTCGTTTTATTGGCTTTCCGGCCTATCCCAGAGGCTGGCCCACGATTGATTGGTCGGATAACAGCAAGTCTCAGATTTAATGAACCCGCTAAAGGTTGATTTCCGGCGGAGTTGCCAATGACGTTTCGGAAAGAAAACTAGACAAGTTCATATTTGGACATTAATTATCAGTGATCTATTAAAAAAAAAGAAATAAAAGCCCAAGATGTTCACAGGTTAGACTAATATCTGGAAGAAGACATTCATTAAATGTTAGGCAAGTAGAACATATTGGCATTATGTGAAGTTGATTAAGGGGTACATAATAATAATAAAGTCCATTCAAAGCTATATATATTAAAAGTCCGTCACGCAGGGGCTGCGTAAACTAAGCAGATTTCCCCCGTGATGTTTTACAATTTTACGAGAGCCGATCAGTTAAGGAAACGGCCGAACTAGCTTTTGGCGGGAAAGTCACTCGTCCGTTAGCCGCCCAGATTTAATAAAAATGTCAATATCTCGGGTAATATTCAAGATAGAGAATAAATGTGTATAACAATATTTATAGTAAATGTAATTTGCAATACGATTTATTCTGTACAATTTTTCGACCCAACGTATAGTAACGGAGATATTTCGAATTTTCCCAAATCCTCCTCCTCTAAACCCCCTCTCCCACTCGTCCGATTTCAGCCATTAACGAACTTGATTTTTCTTTTTACATAAAACGACTAAATATCGAGTTTGGTAACGATCAAACAAAAATTACGACTGCTAGAGGAGCATATATATATATATATATATATATATATATATATATATATATATATATATATATATGTATATACTGCTCAAAAATGAATAGGGATATAGGTTATTTTTTCTTATACTATTAATTTTAATTAAATCGGTCTTAATTAAATTTCTTTTTTATGGGGGAAAAGACAATAATTTCTAATAAATATTAATGATATTTATAATAAAAAAAAAAAAAAATGCTAGGCCCCATACATACCACAAAACAGCCAATATCCCTCTTCATTTTTGAGCAGTTTATATATATATATATATATATATATATATATATATATATATATATATATATATATAATATACAGTTTTGAACGTACCTCATTTTCGTCATCTACTAGGTAGGATCGATGGACATTTGAAGAAAAATTTCGAAAATTCCGTCATGAGTACAACCTCAATAGCTGATTTCCCGTAAGGGAAATCTGCTAATAAGGAAAATACATGGAAATAATTTTGATGAATAAGAATGAACATATAAGTTCATGTGCTTAAGAGCTATAAAAATATAAGTACAATACAATTATACTGTAATGTAATTATAGTTTTGCTCACTAAAAAATTTGTTTGCACCATGATGATGGAATCGGGACACATCGGGAAGTATTCTCAACAATGACATGTATGTATTTTGAGTTAAGCCTAGTTCTAAGAAGTTTGTTATGCAGGGGCTGCGTAAACTTAGGGTATTTCTCACGTGTTTGCACTTATCTGAAAAAGAAAATGTTCAATAACAATATTTGGTGGTTATGCTTCAAATAATAGGCTTCATAATATAACAGGTTATGGTTAATATGACACGAGTAGGAGGGGGGAGAAAGTTTTCACTGAAGGCTGAAAAATATAAAATGCATATATCTCATGAACATTTATATAACACTGAATTTGCAATAAGATTGATTCTCTACAATTTTTCGATCCGACACATAATAACGGAGATACTAAGTATTTTCGAAGAAGAACTTCATCTTTCTTTTTACATAAAACGATTACATTTCGAGTTTGGTAACGATTAAACCAACAACAAACATATATATATATATATATATATATATATATATATATATATACAGTTTTGAACGGACCTCATTTTCGTCATCTACTAGGTAGGATCGATGGACATTTGAAAAACTTTAAGGGTAATCTGCTATAACCATAAAAATGTCTAGCGTAAAACTGGAGGCGAGTAAAGTGCTTTGGAAACCTATCAGGTATGCCATTTGGTTTGACAACTCTTGAAAACTGAAGCACTACTTACATGCAAATGTGACCAATCTCATCTGATGTTGTACCATTTCTTACATCCTTATTCGAACTTACAACAGTCGAACTGTAAACCTTCCATTGATAAGAGTTAAACTGTTAACCTTCCATTGATAAGAGTCAAACTGCAAACCTTCCACTGATAAGAGTTAAACTGTAAACCTTCCATTGATACGACTCAAACTACAAACCTTCCATTGATAAGAGTCAAACTGCAAACCTTCCACTGATAAGAGTTAAACTGTAAACCTTCCATTGATACGACTCAAACTACAAACCTTCCATTGATATGAGTCAAACTGTAAACCTTCCATTGATAATAGTGTAACTGTAAACTCCTGTATCTAGTTGAGACTCTAGTCATAATGCTAGCAGACAAGGTGGAAAGCTACTTCACTTGACCCCTGCCTCTCTTGTCGAGATATTCTGTTTCAACCTTTCTCTTGCCCCATCTTCACTAACACTAGTCCACTCTTCTCTTTATCCAACTGCCTTAACACAATTACCTCACCAAGCCAAATGCCAAATGTGTGTTTTCCATTGCCCCTTCTAAGCTTTCAAAATAAATTTAGCAGCCATTCCGTAGTTAATTTTTTTTTCTCAAAATATTATAATTAAAGTTAATATAACATAATGAGTTGAAAGAATAATCCTTCTGTCTAAGCTCACAGAGTAATAATCTCGAATGATGGTTATTTATTCACTTATTAGGCCACTTTGTTTTCTTACGAGCACGTTCAAATTCTGCAATGTATTAAACATAATAATAATAGCAAGATATGGGACCAAATCGACAATAAACGCACATTATTTGCTAAACTTAATGAATTGCTCATTGTGATTAAAAAAAAAAAAAAGTCACTCAGGGGCAGCGTAAACTAAGCAGATTTCCCACGTGATGGTATACTGACTGTCTTTTTATTGTGAGCTTATATTGAGTTCCAAGTAGTATGTCGTTTTAGAAATATGTCTTTAGTTGTCCATCAAACCTGCCTTTTGAATTATTAAAGTGGCGTCCAATGAAATGTATATATTGTTTGTTGAAGTCAAAACTGGCAGCGACAGGGAAAACCCTGAATTTCTATGTTATTATTTATTTATTTATTAACCTCCTCTCTGTTATCATACATCACATCGAAAAATAATAAAAGCAATAAAGTTCGTAAAATAATTTCGCACAATGTCCTTCCACATATTTTTATCTATCTCAAACTTTAAATGATATTTGCGTGCCCCCCCCCCCTCTTACTCTTCAAATTTTTATTTAAAGCTATTATCTTACTGAATACCTCATACTCTGCTTAAGTTGTAAGCCTTCATTAGACAAGGTTCTTTCTAAAGAAGAAATATAAAATAGAAAATGAGATAACGTCCAGAATAACCCTAAATAAATTACCTCTAATGTTCATAGATGCTTGCCAGGAGATGACGAAAATGAGGTCCATCTGAACTATATATATATATAAAATTTCCATGTCACAATGTTAGTTAGCGTACTCCTCCGAAACGGCTTGATTTTTACCAAATTGTATTTGCGTATTCAGTAGGTCTGAGAATCGGCTACTATCTATTTTTCATACCCCTAATTGATAAGGGTTGTTCGCACTTAAAATTTTATTTTTAATTTTTGGACGAAATTTTTTGTTTTTATTTTTTTATAATGTGGCATTAAAAAATACATACAACCCTAAATTTTTACTTTTTTACCACCAACCCCTATTTTTTTATAGCCATTTTAGTAATTTAATCATTATCATCCCGCTCGATAACTGATCAATTATAGTGGTTTTAACTGTACTTCGATTAAAATTTCCCTTAGCTTATGGCAAATCTATTTTTTTTTTTACGAAAATAAACATTTATTTTTATTATTAAAGTTTAATCCTGATATATGCATAATAGTAAATATTATTATAATTAGTAAATAGTCCTGAAGAAATCGATAGTATCAAATTCCAGATCCGTCTACTGACCAAGTACTGTTTGATATTGTTACAGCAGACATGCTCCATGGTCCATGCGGTACTCTTCATCGTTCATCGCCTTGCATGGCAGATGGAAAATGTACTAAAAATTGCCCTAAAGATTTCACTAATGTTACGATAACAAATACCGACGGATATCCAATATATCGTGGAAGAAATCCCGATAATAGCGGTCAATCATTTATTAAAAATATCAGCAACACAGACATTGACATTGTACGTAGCATGCTCTCGAGTGGGTAAACCATCCAGTTTGTTTGTGCTCGCTAAAGATGGGCTAACAAAAATATTGTTCACGCTATAGCATTAAAAGATTGATGTTGTTTGTTAGTGTTACTGTCGTAATTAATATGTAATATGTAATTTTAAGAAATAAACTATAATAACTTAAAAATTATATTGTTTGGCGTTTTTATTTTTATATTCCCTTATCGTTCATAGCGCTCCATGCCTATTTCACGCATATACCACTTACTTACACACTTATAATAAGTAAGTTACTTTTTGTCTACACTAGAATTTATCTAGAAACTAGAAATAATATATAAGGCAAAACAACGTTTGCCGGGTTATCTAGTATATATATATATATATATATATATATATATATATATATATATCTGCCGCAATTTTTGTTTGATCGTTACCAAATTCGATATTTAATCGTTTTAAATAAAAATAAAGCATGTGCTTTATCGTCTGAAATCGGACCAGAGGGATGGGGTTTAGAGGGGGGAATTTCGAAAATTTGAAATATCTCCGTCATTATACGTCATTACAAAAACTTGAACACATTCGAGTTCGAACTCATAAAAATATAAAAATTAGGAAAACTTTCTCAATTGAGCGAAAATGTTTTTATTTCTTTTTGCAGAACAGCGCTATCTATGCAATATAATGGAAAGTTGATCGAATTGGGTGTCCTGGGAAACATTGTAAGGTTCCTGGTTTACCATTTGTCCGAAGGATATTTCAGAGTGAGAATAGTAGGTACTGCTTTATCAGACGCCTTTCTGCAGGAGAATGGAGTGCCTCAGGGAAGTCTGCTGAGTACAACCTTGTTCAACATAGCTGTAAATTTTATCCTAAAGTATATCCCCCAAGAAGTATCTTACTGTCTGTATGCTGATGACCTTATCTTATATATCACACGTCATTCACGCACGCACAAAATATCATACAGAATGCACTCAATCAACTTCAAAAATGGTGTACTTGTTTGTTTGTTGGATTTTGGGCAAGAAACCCCAATTTTGTTGGGTCATCAATGCCCAATACTCATCGAACAAGGGGGGTTCTCACCGTATTCAATTCAAGTATTAAAAATAAATTAAATTTCCAGACAAACTGTTTATATTAACATTAAACTTAAAGCTTCTTAAAATAAAAATTATTATTAAAATATTTTAAAAATAGAAAATAAATTTCCTGGCAAACTATTTAAATAAATACTAGAAAAATGCTATTATTAATAAGACTAAAACTATAAGACTATTAGAATAAACAATGGGTTATTAAAAAAAAATTAAGATTATTAAATAAAAGCAATAAAATAAACATTTAACTTAGAGCTTATTAAAATTACAACTATTAAAATGTATTAAAAATATAATATAATAATAAATGTGTACTTTAACTGCACTCGTAAAAGAAGTTTCGAATGCCGACAATTTACTTTCAAATTCTGCAGCTATGATGAGTTTAGCTCTGTATAACCCATTGATTAATTTAATTCTCCGTGAATCTTGAATCACCCCGTGTTTACGAGATCAGCTAAACCATTAGATATGTATATATAGATATTTATTAGTGTTGATGTCGTACTCATGACGGGATTTCCGAAATTTTCTTCAAATGTCCATCGATCCTACCCAGGAGATGACGAAAATGAGGATATTTGACTGCTACAGCTCTAGCGGTCGCAACTCCATATTTAGTCGTTTTATGTAAAAACAAAGATCAAGTTCGTTAACGGCTGAAATTGACCGGGGGGAGGGGGGTTTAGAGGGAAAGAATTTTGAAAATTCGAATCTCCGTTACTATACGTCGGGTCGAAAAAGTGTACAGAATTAATCTTATTGCAAATTGAATGTATTAGAAATATTTTTGTTACATTTATTCCCTATCACTAACCGAGATATTTGCATTTTTCTGTTTTCAGCCTTCAGCAAACCCCCACTTCTACTCATGTTATATAAACAATACTCGGTTATGTAATAAACAACATCATTTGAAGCTTAAATATCAAATACTGTTTTCAAGAGACAGATATTATACGAGATGCATGGAAATATGTTCTGGTGGCCCCCCAAAAAATTATTCTGATTCATTATAAATTACCGTACTAGATATATTAAATACTTTTCAATCAAAGTAATACGTTATATTCAGATATATTACATTAATTGTTTTTATTTCCGGTAAAGAAGTTGCAGAAATGTTTTTTTACATTTCAGATGCTTTCCGGCAGGAGGTTTCTTATTATCGATTGCATTTATTCACTTAATATTCATGGTGGTGTTGTGTTACCGGATTGTAGTTTTATCTATTGTTAAACGTTACGCGTTATCAGCTTTGTTTACGCAGCCCCTGCGTGACGGACTTTTTTTCCTTTTATCAGTATAATAAATGATTAGGGAGAGTTGTTGACAATACTTCAATCAGCAATGGATCATATAGGCTGTATTATGTGCTTGATAGTATGTCACCGGCAGAGAGATATCGGGCGGCATTAAAAAGGCCCGGAGTGTCCCGATCAGGCAGGGCTAAGTGAGACATAAGATGACGTAGAGCGGAATAAAACCTATCCAAGTGGAAAGTGGTTATGTCAGCAACAGATGACAAGGATGATGGCTGTCTTCGACTTACACACCTCTCTCTCTCTTCCCATTTATCTCTGACGTTAGATTTCTGTTCTCCATTTCTTATTTCGTTCCTTTTCACGCACCCGCCCCAAAATTCGTAAATCGCTCTCATTTTTCTCCATATTTGTCTCGTCCACGAGGGATATGTTGAGTTGAAATGAAATATATTCAGTGAAATTAGTAGAATCAACGATTTCATAACTGTTTAGAGATAGGACTCCAATTTGAAAGCGCTAGGGGCTCAGGGTTAATGCGGTTTTTACCTTAAAATGAAGAAAAAATATGGAATTCCCCTTTTTAAAATAGATTCATAGAAATTGATTCATTATATTTTAGGGAAATATAATAATATTTAGGACAATAATTTTTTTTTTTTTTTTTTTTTTAAATCCCACCTTAAACTTGACAATTTTGGGTTTGAAGACATGTATAATCCTAATCTTCAGAAGTAAAAATAAGTTATCTTGATATAACTTCCATAATTCTAGTCGTAGACATTTTTTTCTACATATTGTAAAACTCAATTTACTTTTTTTTTTTTACACATTGTTGTAGGGGGGATAAAATGTACGTTTCGGGTGAACATTCTTTTTTATTATTTTTAATTTCTTGTTGGGGCTCAGGTTAGCCATGTGAGTTATGGCGTTGGCCTTTATCTCACTTGGTAAACCGAGGTTCAACTTTTAGCAGATGAGCTATTGAGGTTGTAATCATGATGCGATTTTCGAAAACATTCCTCAGATATATATCCCCAGTAGATGACGAAGATGAGGCCCATATAGATATTTCTCAGCTACCGCTCTCTAGTGGTCGAAGTTTCTGTATAATCTTTACCAAACTCGAAATATAAGCATTTTATGTAAAACTAAAGATCAAGTTATATCTCTGGAATATGCTGGATGGTAGAGGAACCAATTGATCAGGATCAATAAGAAGGCCAAGTCCTCTACAGTTTTTTAATATAATGCAGAGTGCACTTTCGGAGTCAATGCTCCATCCTCAGTGCCTGCTGACAAACACAAACCTCGAGTTAATTTAACATTCACAGCATGGCCAAAAAGCAAAATAGACAACAGTCATAAAAAACAAAAACAAACAAACACAATATAAATAGTAAAAACAATGTTAATTCTTAAAACTAGTCAACTAATAAAAAAAAAATATATATATATATAAAATCTAATCCTAGACAACTACTATAAATTAAAGCCAAAACAATCAAAAAATTTAATAACAAGTCAAATAATAAAAACAAACAACGGTAAGCATATGTCAAAAACTATAAATAAAATTAAAAACTAAAAACTACCTAAATTTCAGATTTATATCACAGTGGGTGAGAACCTCGGAAAAAACTACCCAGAGGAACTGTAAGAAACATCTAAAAAATAAGCAAAAACCCCATACTAATAATAGAGAGAAGATGAAGGAGGTACCTGATTAAAGCTGCGTTGCCTGGACCACGACTGAACCTCTGCCCCCGTAGAGAAGACAGGGCCCCGTCACCGACATGTCGCAGCCTTACCGCCTCCTCCTTCTTATTAATATTCCTATCTCCATTCGCCTGTCTGTCCAGCCTTATATGCAGCCCCTCAGCCGTATTTAATCTTTTGCCCTTCTTATATATTAAAAAACTGTAGAGGACTTGGCCTTCTTATTGATCCTGATCAAAGATCAAGTTCTTCAACGGCTAAAATCAGACTCGGGGAGGGGTGGGGGTTAGAGTGGAGGTCTTTAGAAAATTAGAAATATCATCGTAATTATACGTCGGATCGAAAAATGGTACAGAATCAATCTTATTGATCAACGCTACAGATCATAATTGTTATTAGCGGGAATCGGACCTGGAGTAGAGGGGGGGGGGATCGAAAATTCAAAATATCTCAGTTATTTTGAGTCGGATCGTAAAATGTTATTGATCCAACTTTTTTAAACTTTTGATGTTCTACGATTATTGTTCAATGCATTATAGTGTAACCCAAGTAAGATGCGAGTAATTCGTACTTTCTTGTATTCTGTCTTCAGTGACCCCCGCCCCTTCTACTCATAGGTTATTTACATATAAATAGAGAATGTGCAAGCGTGTTATGCCAGCATGTGGGAAATCTGCTTAGCTTACGCAGATCCCTTCATCACGGACTTTTTTTGTTTTATTTCCTCTGACCAATCCTGATGTAGTATTGACAACTGTTTCGGATGATTACTACTTGAACTTAGTACTACGTTCATTTATAAAATATTTATTCATAACTTTTACTTTAGTTATTTGGCATTGTAGTTTTTGTGACTTTTTAAACAGCAAATCACATTTGATGTGGCGTCCATAAATAAATAAGTAAAATCATATGCCTTCGGGAATTGTTCTAATCCTGAAGTGCATTTAAGTTACTAACAATTATAAATAATTTTAATATAACTTTTACTTTAATGAAATGAATAAAAATACTCAGAAATGTCATATCTGTAATAAGGGTTTTCTTTAAATATATGCTTTATTAGCAAGCATACTTATATTTATTTAGATTATGTAATCATCTCGACTAATGAAACGATAAACTTAGCCGAAATCTACTCAACGCTTATAATTTTGAGATATTCTCCTCGTAATGAGATTCCTGGTTTTAATTAGGAGTTTTCCTAAATTCATTAGCCGAATAATTATTTTAAAATTATACTTCAATTTCTTGACCAATTTAGGGATTCACTATTTTTTTTTTTATTTTTGCTTGATGATGAAATGACGAATGAGCGAAATAGGTCATAATATCTTTTTTTTCCCAGGATGTGCCCTGTATTTTGAGGTCCACCCTAAATCTCCATCGGGATGCCATGATCTGAGGCACTTAGCTCAAATAGCATCTCTATCCTGGGAAATCTCTGTCTAAACTGATAAGAAGCTTACGTATGGCTAACGTCAGCTCATTTTATAAGAGCTGATAACGATAAAAAATGTTAAAACCAATGTCCACAAGAAATAGCAAAATATTTATTTCACTATAAATAAGTGGAGAGTTCGATTCTCGCCTGGGCAAATAGGAATTTATTTTATTGACGATCCCATTAAATAAAATCCGTAGTCCAACCCTGGCTAGAAAAGGGTGGTAACCTACAGATAACCCGCCCCAATCAGTCATAGTTGCAAAAAGTGGACGTTAATAAATAATAATATTTCACTTTAGAAAATCAGCTATTGAAGTTGTACTAATGTCGCAATTTTCGAAAAATGTCCTCAAATATCCATCGATCTTATCCAGGAGATTACGAAAATGAGGTCCGTTCAAAATCATGTATATAATACATAAGCGTTCTATGTAAAACTAAAGGTTATGTTCGTTAACGTCTGAATTCGGACTGTGAGAGGAGGGGGAGGTTAGAGGGGTGAAATTTTGAAAATTCGGAATATCTCCGTTATTATTCATTCGATCTAATAATGTTAAAGTGCCAATCTTATTGAACATTTACTTGTCTACAAATGTCGTTATATACATATTTTATCTGCCATGGATATTAACCGAGATATTGGCTAAAATCGGACAATTTCCAAAATTCGAAATATCACCGCAAATTAAATTAACTATAATATGTCCTGTACAAATTTTCCTTATAATGAGTATTAATCGAGATATTTGAATTTTGTAGTTTTCAGCCCTCAACTAACCCCCACTTCTACTAATGTACTATTAACAATAAGCTGTTATATCTTGAAGCACTTTATCCCCAGCTTAAATACCAAATATTTTTTTCATTGAACTTTTAATTTGCAAAATACTTATAAATACACTAAGTGATGATGTCATCAACAACTATTTTTCGTTCTTTACTCGTAAATGTTTATTTGATCTATACCATACTCTATATTTAACAGTTTCAGTCAACACTTAAGATCGTATTTGTTATTGGCTAAAATCGGGCCTGTAATAGTTGAGGAATAGGGGTTGGGTCCGAAAATTAAAAATATCTACGTTATTTCGAGTTGGATCGTAAAATTTTTTTTAAACTATTGATGTTCTACAATTGTTATTCTATGCATTTCAAGTACTAAGCGAGTTTTTCGTAATTTTTTGTTTTCTCTCTTCAGTAACCCCCTCCCCTTTCAACTCATCGGTTTTTAAATATAAGTAGAGAATACGTAGTGATATAAGTTCACAAATGTGTTATACTGGCGTATGGGAAATCTGCTTAGTTTACGCAGCCCTTGCGTGACGGACTTAATTTTAAATTTGTCCCTGAAACTTTCTTATGAATGGACTTTAAGAGTACTTCAACTTGCAGTAAGTACTTTCTAAGTTTCTATAAGCTCTCTCAGTATGGGATTGAGGTGGCTGCTGCAGAAAACCGAGGGGACTTGAACCCACATGTTATTTGATATGAAACTTTGCTCAACCGTTTGAATTTCAATGAAGATTTCTTAATGAGTTACAATAATGTTGTAACTTCAGAAAACTTCGTGCAAGATTTTAATTAGAAGAAACTAATATTGAATATAATAGCATGAGTTAGAAAGTATGAAGTACTTAATTAATCCTTGCATTATTTTCTATTTTTTGTGGAACTAATGATTGATTTAATGTAATAATTAATTACATTGATGATGTCTTGAAAATAAGAATCATATTCTAGCTGGCTGACATAATTTCCAGCTATTTCTCATTCCCTTGCAGAGAGTTATCTCGTGATCGTTTTTGCAATTAATGGAATTTTATGAATGTGCGTGCAAGAATCCCTCGGTGTGTGTGTGTGTGTGTGAGAGAGAGAGAGAGAGAGAGAGAGAGAGAGTAAGATGTTTGAATACATTTTCTTCTTAATTTCTGTACAGGGGTACAAAATAAAATTCTTCTTCATCATGAAATCCCCTTATCTGTGCTCCAAATGTTGCTTGTCCAAACCCAAAAGGAGACCCATTCAATCAATATATATATATATATATATATATATATATATATATATATATATATATATTTGTGTGTGTGTGTGTAAAAAGTGATGTATATGTAAAAAGAAAGATCAAGTTCGTTAATGTCTGAAATCGTACCAGTTGGAGGGGGGCTTAGAACGGGAATATAGAAATCCGAAATATCTCCGTTATTATACGCCGGATTAAAAATAAAATACCAATAAATTTTATTATATACATATTTTCTGTACCATAGATATTAACCGAGATATTTGGATGTTTCAGTTTTCACTCTTAAGTAAACTCCCACTTCTACTCATGGCATATTAACAATAAGCTGTTATATCGTGGACCAAGTTATTCTAAGTGTAAATACTAATTTGTTTTTCATTTAACTTATACTGTTTGAGATATATGCAAATACGTAGTGGGATAACATTCCATCCTATTACGTTTACTTGATCTATACCATACTCGATATTTAACCGCTTCAGTCAACACTGTTCAGTCGTCTTTCCCGCGCTTATTTAGTTCACTAACCGGCTGTACATCAAGAGGTCGCCGTAGGTGGTGGCCAAGAGCGGAAACTGCAGCGCTGGCCTACAGGACGCACCGCACGCTTTATGACTGAGCGGCTATTGTTGATTCTATAGCTAGAGTGTAAAACATGTGCTTGGGTTGTGCTCCGTAAAAAGGTGAACATTGTTCAGCTCCCACAGCTCTTGTATCCAAAAGGGATCGCCGCATCGAAGATAGAGATCTCCGCGGTCATTTTGCACCAGCTAGAAGAAGGAATCTACTGTGGAACACAAATAACACTGGAAAGAAAACCCGCCTCATGGAAAGTATATTTTTCTCGAAGGTACCTCTTTCTTTATTATAATGCTAGCATTATCGACGTGAACAATCAAATGAGTACTCATGATATAGGACATTTCAATCATTATTTAGTATATATATATATATATATATATATATATATATATATATATATTATTGGCTTGCCGCTAAAGTTTACAATCCAAACAAAGGGTAACCATTGTGTTCTGTCTATGTTGTACAGTCATATTTCATAAAGTTAAAGTTTCTTTGTTTTCATCACATCTTTATCAATAAGTGTTAATGTTTGTTTCATTAGATTTAAGGTTAGTCCCTAAATTAGTATTCTTTTCAGGTTTAAATTGTATCAAATTAGTCTCATTCTGTTATAACCTCTCAGCAGGTTCATTATTATAAAGTTTATTTATATGCTATTACTTATTTAATATATTTTGATTCTTTGGAGAACTCAAATAGTAGCTTGTATTATTTCACCCTCATCATTCCTAGAGAATAGTAAATACTTCAGTATAATCGAGGTGAGAAGATGATCTGTTTTATTAATTTTATTTCAGTCTAATGCTTTCTTATTAATAACACAAAAGCTAACCACACGCCCTAACAAACACTATAGATCATATTTTTTATTGGCTGAAATTGGACAAGAAATAGTGGTGGTAGAAGGGAAGGGGCTTCGAAACTTTAAAATATATTCGTTATTATGAGTCGTATCGCAAAATGTTGTTAAACCCAATCTTGTTAAACTATTGAATTTCTACAATTGTTGTTCTATCATTTTTTCGTAATTCAAGTATAAAGCTAGTTATTCGTACTTTCTGATTTTCAGCGTTAATTAGCCCACTCCCTCTTTGGTTTTTACACAGAAATAGAAATGAAAGAAGAAAAAGGCCACGGTCTGTCACACAGATTTTGACTCTATTATATATTATCCATGTTCATATCATAGTTAAAAACGGCCGTAGTTTAAATACTAAGCGAGTTCTGAGTGCTTTTCTACTTTCAGCCTTTAGTAATGCCCACCTTCTAATATTCGTATTTTTTATTTAGAACTAAAGCATGTATAGTGAGATATCAGAAGTATGTTATACCAGCACTTGAGTAATCTGCTTAGGTTACGCAGCATCTTTGTAAAGGACTTTTAATGATTGCACCATTCTTGTAGCGTGTCTTTGAAATACTTAAGAAAGCTAGTTACCATAGTTACCAAAATAGTTTAAAAAAAAAACTTAATTACTTTCTTTCTAAATCTAATTAACGATTTTCTATGACCCACTCCCAACTCTTAGGAAGTTATCTGCCGCACAAATCATTTTTTTTTGTGCTTCTAGCAGCTACAGAGAAATTTTAAATTTACTATTTCGGCCCATCCAATATCCCCCCTCTCCCATAGTGCACAAATAGATTGTACAACAATCCTAAAGATAAAATTTCATCGTTCTAAAACTTAAAAAGTCGGCCAGGGTTACGTAATAGGCAGATTTCCCTCTTTCTGGTATAACAAACGTTTGATCTCACCATGTATGCTCTATTTCTATGTGAAAACCTTTCATGATCCGAATCACTGTAAAGGAGATACTTTGAATATTCGAACCCCCCCCCCTCTCTATACTTTCACTATTACAGGTCCCATTTCCGCCTATAACAATTCTGATCTTTAACGTTGACATAATGGTGTAAAATCGAGACTGCGACACAAGAACGTAAAATCGCAATTGATGACGTCAGCACACATCAAATTTGCGTGTATCTCAAATAAAAAAGGTCTTTTGAAAACAATATTTAGTATTTAAACTTAGAATGGTTTGGTTCACGACATAACAGCTTATTGTTAATAATACTTAAGTAGAAGTGGGAGTTTACTAAAGGCTGAAATCTTAGGCATTCAAGTATCTCGTTTAATATTCTTGATACCGAAAATATGTATATACAACAACTTTTATTGTCAATTACATTACATTTTCAATTGTAGATTGTTATATACCCTTTCTCGATCCGACGTATAACAATGGAGATTTGGAATTTTGGAAATCCCCTGCTAGTGGTCCGATTTTAGCCGTTAACGAACTTGATCTGAAACGCTTAAATATCGAGTTTGGTAACGATCAGACAGAAATTGCTACCACTATAGAGTTAAATGATATATATATATATATATATATATATATATATATATATATATATATATATATATGTTAGGTAGGATTTGAAGAAGGGTTTTTTGAAAATCTAGCTATCTAATAATAAAACGAGTCAAAATGTGTTCAGGGAAGGCAAAACGGATAATTCCATTGAAATCTGAAGCCCTTGTTTTGTGATCACAATATTATTAATTTCATCCCACAAGAAATTATTATTACGGTATTAATTAACGTCCACTTTTTGTTACTACAGCAAATTGGGACGCGTTATCTACAGGTCACGACCCTTTTCTAGCAGGGGTGGGAATAAGGATTTTATTTAATTAGTTCGTCACTAAATAAATTGTCCAGGCGTGAATCGAACTCGCCGCCACTCACTCTAGGTTTACAATGTGAGATTATGGCTATCTCATTATCTCACATGGCTAAACTGAGCCTTGGTAAGGAATTACAAATAATAAAAAAGTTTTCCTGAGACATTAATTTTTCCCACTTCAACAGTGTGTAAAAAAGGATTGAGATCTACAATATAAAAAATACAATATAAAAAATGTCGACGACTAGAATTATGGAAGTTATACCACGATAACTTATTATTTTTACTACTGAAGTTTGGGATTTTACAAGTTCTCAAACCCGAAATTGTCAAGTTTAAGGTGGGGTTTAAAAAAAAAAAAAAATAAATAAAAAGTAAAAAAAAAAATTTGTTTCCTAAATATTATTATATTTCCCAAAAATATTATAAATCAATTTCTGCAAATCTATTTTAAAAAAGGGGAATTGCATATTTTCTCTTCATTTTGAGATAAAAATGTGAATCCAAATGTTAAGCCCTTAAAACATCTATAATCTGAGAGCTTAATAATCCTACAGTTGCCAGTTATTCCAACCTATTTTCATTTATATTTTATTCTTTTTACAAGTTTTTTGTGGATGTATTTTCAGATAGTCTTTTCTCTACACACAGTGATTGAATAAGGAATATATTCCTGAAGTCGGGCCCCTTACCAAAAACAAAATAAATGAAATGCTTTGAAACTTTAATGCTAAAATATTGTGCATTTAAAAATCTAGTACCCGTCACATTTCCTTAACTAAATCTAAATAGCTATTTAGAAAAGAAGAAGTAGTTTTAACAAGTTTAAGAATTGGTCATTCACGACTGACATAAACTTAATTACTTACAGGAAAAGAGGAACCCTACTGCCAACAATGTAGCTGTAGACTTACTATAAAACATATACTAGCTGACTGCTATCTAAGGACTCACATAGACCTACCATACACTTGGACTGAATTACTACATGACCGTAGCCAGTATATTGACCGCCTATTACACTACTTGAAACATAACAACATTTTCAAAAAATTATAATGTAAGACAATACTGAAAATATTTACAGAAATGAGTATACTTAGGTAAATATAATAAATTAATTATAGGAATTTAACTGATACTTCAGTAAAACGCCCGAGTCTCGAAATGCGATTATTGTAAAAATAATAATAATTAAATCTCATTTAATTTTCATGCATTATTCAGTAACAAAAATCAAGTCTTTTCTACTTTTTTTTTTTTTTGAGTTAAATTGTTATTATCCTTTTGTGCCGAGATTTATATTTTCTGAGAAAATGAGTCTCTAAGTATCGATTCTGTCATTTGAGTAATTGAGGATCTGTTAAAAAAAACAGTCCGTCACACATTTTTAAAGGGCGATGACTAAAAGTGGGGGTTTTCAGAACGGTAAAACTAAGAAGGTCTGTCACGCAGGGGCTGCGTAAACTATGCAGATTTCCCACGTGAAGTTCTGAAGTTGAAAGCGTCTGAATTGTAAACAAACAGCCCTGCCAACCACTCAGAGCTGAACAGATAAATAGACATATTCTTCACCCGAAAGAAAAACAAATACTGATGTATAACTGAATATAACATATTAGTTTTTTTGATAACTATTTATTATATCGAGGCTCAGGTTAACCATGTGAGTTAAAGCGTTAGCATAAATCTCATTGAAAACCTAGAGTGGCGAGTTCCATTCCCGCCTGGACAATTAGGAATTTATTTAGTGGTGGAATTCATTAAATAAAAACCTTAGTCCCACCCTAGCTAGAAAAGGGTGGTAACCTGTAGATAAGCCGTCCTAATTAGCCTTAGTTGCAAAAAGTGGACGTTAATAAATAATTTTATTTATTATATCTAGTACTGTAATTTAATCTCAATCACTCAAATTTTAATTTTCCATGAACTACAGAAGGGGGGGGGGGAGTCAACAGACCGTATTTGCATATATCTCCCAAAATAGAAACTCGCACCAGTCTCTAAACCGAATTCAGGAGAGCCGAACAGTTACGGAAACGGCCAAACTAACTTTCAGCGGAAACGCACGAACAGAACCGACAATAGACATGTATGAAAAATTCAATTATTCGGGGTAATAATATAGGTTATGGAAGAACGTACATAACAACATTTATAGAACATTAAATTTTCGATAAGATTGATTTAATAAAACCTTTTGATCCGACGTATACTAACGGAGATATTTCGTTTTTTCGAAGTTCGCCCCCTCCCCCACTGGTCCGATTACAGCCATTAACGAAATTGATCTTAACAGCGTTCTTGGAGTTAACAGACAAATATAATATATATATATATATATATATATATATATATATATATATATATATATATTATATATATATATATAGTTTTGAAAGACCACTCATATCTCATGGTCATCTCTTGGATAGGGTCGATGGACATTTGAGATAATGTTTCAGAAATCAAGTACAAATTAATAGCCGATTTCCCTTAAGGGGGATCTGCTAAAACAATTATGGTGAATAGAAGGGATTCCAGGAGGCGAGCCACTGCTCTTTCTTTCTGAATAAATACTTTTTTCGGAGGTTCATTCGACCTCTCTGAATAATAGCTCGCATATTTCGTGTAAATTGCTTTCCCTCCTTTTATACAGCTTCATCTGGATCGTTTCAAGTATTTTCGTACATACAGTAGAGTCGATTATGAAGACGATGTTGCAATTAGCAGATTTCCCTTAAGGAAAATCTGCTATTGAGGTTGTACTCATGACGCTCTAGTTTGATCGTTACCAAACTCGATATTTAATCGTTGTATGTAAAAAGAAGGATCGAGTTCGTTAACGGCTGAAATCGGACTAGTGGGAGGGGGGGGGGGCTTAGAGGGGGGATTTTTGCAAATGCGAAATATCTCCGTTACTATACGCCGGATGGAAAAATCGTATAGAAACAGTCTTAACGCAAATTGCATGTACTTAAAATATTGTAATATTCATTTATTCTCTATCTTGAATATTAACCGAGATAATTGGATTTCTCATTTTTCAGCCTTCAGCAAACCCCACATCTAATAATGTTACTTAAACAATACTCGGTTATGTAATAAACCACATTAATTGATGCTTAAAAACCAGATATTGTTGCCAAGAGATTTTTATTACACGAGATACATGCAAATATGTTCTTGTGATCTCCCCGTTTTAAGTTCTTGGATTACTAAAATTTGATTGATTGAGAAAAAGTATTCTGACTCATTATAAATTACAGTACTAGATATATTAAATAGTTGTCGATAAAAGCAATATGTTATATTCTGATTTATTTCAGTAATTGTTTTTCTTTCCGGTGAAAAGTTGGGAGACCTGTTTGTTTACATTTCAGGCGTTTCCCGTCGGCAGGTAATTATATTATCGTTTGTATTTATTCACTTAATATTGACGGTGGTGTTTTGTTACCATTATGTATATTTATCTACTGTTAAACTTCAGGAGGGAAATCTGCTTAGTTTACGCAGCTCCTGCGTGACGGACATTTTTTTCTTCGAAAGCAAAGATATCCGCCAATCTCGCACTTCAGGTTGCATCTATATTATACACCTTTTCAAAGAGTTGATGGCCCGTTGGTTCATTGTATGTTTTTGAGTTTTATTTTATTTATTTTCCCATTTTAATTGAGTGAAATAGTATGTAAGAAATGGGTGGTAACCTGTAGATAACCCGCCCCAGTTAGCCTTAGTTGCAAAAAGTGGACGTTAATAAATAATAATTATAGTATGTAAGAATGGGGTGCTATTACTTTGCGTACTGTCACTACTAGATATAGTAAATAGTTTTCAATGATACTAATATTTAATATTCAGGTATATTTGAGTAATGGTTTTTCTTGCAGGTCAAATATATTTCTGCCTATCCCTAATCTCTGAGAGGTTGGCTGACCTTTTTGTTTACAATTCAGACGGAGGTTATTAAAATGTTAATTGCTAGAAAGAGGTTTTATTACCTTTTGCATTTTTTCACATAATACTCACGGTGGTGGCAAGTGATACCAGTATGTAGATTTCTCTATTGTACAACTTCACGTGGGGAATCTGTTTAGTTTACGCAGCCCCTGCGTGACGGAAGTTTTGAAAATTTAACTATGGTCCTTTCATTATTATTATGACAGGCTGAAGGCGAACATACCTGATAAAAACCTAGCATTTTATACTTCATTAAGAATACCTAAGGTTTCAGTCAGGCATTCTTAATGAAGTATAAAATGCTAGTTTTTAGCAGATTTCCCTTATCGGAAATCAGCTTATGAAGTTGCACTACGGATCTCTAATGTCCATCGATCTTAAGCAGGAGATGACGAAAATGAAGTAATTCCAAATTATATATATATATATATATATATATATATATATATATATAAAATTGTAACCTCTGTCTGTACATTGATTTTTTTCGCGAAATTTCACGATAACTTTTCGTTTCACATGTCATAGACACCATAACTGCATTTTGTTTCTTTCGTGTATGTTTGTTTGTTTGTTTGTTTGTTTGTTTGTTTGTTTGTTACCTTTTCACGCATAAACGGCTGAACCGAATTTTATGAAACTTGGTATATATATTACTACTAACCCAACTTAGACTTTAGGCTATAATAATATTCTCTAAGACGAACAAGAGTGGGGGTTATAAGGGAGGCCTGAAATTAAAAATAGCGATATTTCGATTCCTATTGCTTTTTCAGCAAATATGCACATAACAAAAGTTGTTTATTTTGTAATTTAAAGTAACTTTTGTTTTATTCACTTTTGTCGTATAGAAAAGTATAAACGAGATATACACTAAAATCTAAAGCGGGAGCCAACAATTTTGTTGGGCACTAACGATTGAACCGAACTTAGCAAAACTCGGTGTGTGAATTAGCATTAATTCTTCCATGATTATAAGCTATATTAAAAATTTTAGGTTCAAAGGGGAGTGGGGATTATAAGAGAGGCTGAAATGAAAAATTCACGATATTTCATTTTCTATTTGTTTTTCGGCAAACATGCACATAACAAAAGTGGTTTACTTTGTTCTTTAGAGTAACTTATGTGTGCATTCACTTTTTTCGTAAAATGAAGTAAACACGGGATATACACTAAACGGGAGTCAATAATTATATTAGTACTCATTTAAGGGGTTTTAATAAATGAATACTATGACAAATGATGTTATGTTTTCGTCTTATATGATAGTTCAAAGTATGATTCGGATTAGTGAGGTATAAATCTTCGTCACCCCCTCCTCATTTATTTATTTTTCCTAGAAAATACCTTTGTTATTTATTTCCAATAGAAATATAAACTATAAGAGCATTTCCATTATTTAATTTGTATAATGTACCTTGATGTTATTGAAACAAATATGTGCTATCATAATAATTAAACGTTAATGGTAATGTCATTATGACAAAAAACAATATGCGTATATGATATGATATTTTCAGGGTACCTCTATTATTTAATTCCATCCAGTAGATAAATTATTAAAATAATGTTTTGAATCAATAATTTAAGTAGAAGAATTTTGAGAAGTCTCATGCGGGAGCGGAAGATGAATGGAGCCTTACTAGATAATTGAGTTTACTAATTTCCCGTCTGGCATTACTGAAAGTAGTTTTCCAGTGTGATTCACTATTACCAAAATATAATCTTACGTGCAAAAACTTTGCCTAATATTATATGAGCTCGGATTGGCTTTTGAAAGGAAATATGTTCATTATAGATGATATTTAATTGTAATAAATGCTACCATGATTATGGGTTTGAATTACGGTATTGAAAAAAAGTGAGTCAAAAAGTGTAAAGGGGGATAGATTAGGAACATATTTTCATTTATTCTTCAAAACTAAAATTTCTATTATATCAATCCCCTGAAGTTACCCTTCAGGGTTGGCTATTTCGGAAAACCATTACGTCTTGGATGGAAGTGTAATTGTACACATTGAAGTCTTGCTATCAAAATACCATCATTAGTAAGTCAACAATGATTTCCCGGGCATCGCCGGGTACCTTAGCTAGTATATATATATATATATATATATATATATATATATATATATATATATATATATATATATGTTAACGCTCTAGAGGCCGCAATTTTGTTTAATCGTAACCAAACTCGATATTTAATCGTTTCATGCAAAAAGAAATATGAAGTTCGTTAATGGCAGAAATCGGATGAGAGGGAGGGGTGGGTTTGAGGGGTGGAATTTCGAAAATTTGAAATATCTCTGTTGCTATACGTCAAAACAGTTGTACATAGCCAATTCAATTGCATATTACATATTTCCTCTATCATGAATATTAACAGAAATAATTGGATTTTTAGTTTTCATGCTTCAAGTAAACCCCCTTCTGCTCATGTCATAACAGGAATAAGCTGTTGTATCAGGAACCACTTTATTTTAATCTTATATACCAAATAATGTTTTCAAGAGACCTTATGCGAGATACCAATAAATTCATCGTGTCATGACGTCATAAATTCAGATTTCACGTATGCTTACCACCACTTGGGAAATTTGCTTAGTTTACGCAGCCCCTTCATCACGGAATTAATCAACCCCTATTTAGGCGTTAATATCGGCGAGTGCCACCAATAACCCCAAACACAAACACTCGAAATCTTTGAATTTTTTATTAGCTAACTGGCAAAGTTGAGGGCGTATGTGTATGTGTGTGTGTGTATAATCCTTAGGGATCGGGGGAGGTAAAGTTCCTAATCCCATACGGCATACATTATTCAAAGTAAGCACAACATACAAACGAGTACTGTTTGTTCTACCTGAAGAAAGTGCTCAACTGTGTCGTGTTTTTTTTTTTTATAAAGCCCAAATATGCTTTGTATATTAAATATATAAAAACAATTTAAAGTATACTTACACATTTGTAATGAATATCAAGAGTTTATTAGCAAATTTTCCGTCTTAAAATTGAAAAAAATATATAAAAGTCTCACATGTATATTTATTATTTTTTAGCAAATTTCCCGTCAGAGAAATCACCAATTGGTGCCGTATTCGTGACGCCGTTTTTCAACAATCTTCTCCTACAAGTTGATATATCTGTATATATATATATATATATATATATATATATATATATATATATATATATATATAATTGTAACCTCTGTCTGTACATTGATTTTTTCTCGAAATTTCACGATACTTTTCCGTTCATATGTCATAGACACGAAATCTGCAATTTGTTTCTTTCGTGTATGTTTGTTTGATACCTTTTCATAAACAGCTGAAAGGAATTTTATGAAACTTGGTATGTATATTAACACTAACCCTACATAGACTTTAGGCTATATTAATTTTATCTGAGACGAACAGGAGCGGGGGTTATAAGGGAGGCCAGAAATTAAAAATAGCGATATTTCGTTTTCTATTCGTTTTAGCAGATTTTGAGCTATTGAGGTTGTACTCATGACGGAATTTTCGACATTTTTCTTCAAATGTCCATCGATCCTCCCTAGTAGATGACGAAAATGAGGTCCGCTCAACACTCTATATATATATATCTATATATATATATATATATATATATATATATATATATATATGTATATATATATATATATATATGTATATATATATATATATATATATATACAGTATATCTATATACTTGTCTGTTACCGCTCTAGCGGTCGCAATTTTTGTTTAATCCTTACCAAACTTCATATTTAAGCGTTTTATTTAAGCGTTTTATGTAAAAGAAAGATCAAGTTCGTTAACGGCTGAAATCGGACCAGAGGGAGGAGGGGTTTAGAGGGAGGTGAGGATTTTCGAAAATTCGAAATATCTCCGTTACTATACGTCGGATCGAAAAATATATACAGAATCAATCTTATTACAAATTAAATTTACTATAAATATTGTTATATACATTTATTCTCTATCTTGAATATTAACCGAGATATTTGCATTTTTCAGTTTTCACCAAACCGCCACTTCTACTCATGTTACGTAAACAATACTCTGATACATAATAAATCACACATTATTGGAAGTTTAAATAAATACCAAAAATTGTATTCAATAGACCTTTATTATACGAGATACAAGCAAATATGCACTGGTGACTCCCCCCCCCCATCTTAAAGTTTTGGACTACTAAAATTTTATTGATTAAGATAACAATTATTCTGACTCATTATTAATTACACTAGTAGATATAGTAAATAGTTCTCAATAAAATTAATGTGTTATATTCTGATATATTTCAGTAATTGTTTTTCTTTCTGGTGTCAGGCGGGACCCGTTTGTTTACATTCCTAACCTAACGCTTTCTGTCGGCAGGCTATTGAAATTGGATGAAACATTTCTTATTTCCGTTTGTATTTATTCACGGTGTTGTGTTAGCAGGTTGTATATTTATCTATTACTAAACTTCACGAGGGAAATCTGCTTAGTTTACGCAGCCCCTGCGTGACGGACTTTTTCAGTCACTGTTGGTCATTGTATTGATACGCTACAATGACCAACAGTGACTGAAAAGCTAACAGAAAATTAAATATCGCTATTTAAAGAAAAAAAAAAACTGCATGCACTTTAGACGGGAAATATAAAAATATTATTTATAAAAATAATTTTGTTATTAACAAATCCACAGCAACGACGGGTATACATCGGGAAATGTTAAAATGTTGTGGAAAGTAAAGGGTACCAAAACAAATACCATCATCATTCAGCATTAAATGAATTCCCGAGCGAAGCCGGGTACCTTAGCTGCATTAAAAGGAACAAGATTTGAGTCTGTTGAAGCTGTGAAAGAGAAAGCGGCATGCGTCCTGAAGGAGCTGACAGAAAAAGACTTCCAGCACTGTTTCGAACAATGGAAGGTTCGCATGGAGCGTTGTAGGGATAAAGGAGGGGTGTATATTGAAGGTGATAATAAGTAAAAATGTATGAAATAAAAATAAAATGTTTTACAGCGTCAGTCTCGTTATTTAATAGCCGCACCTCGTTTATATATATATATATATATATATATATATATAATATATATATATATATATATATATATATATATAAATATATATTATATATATATATATATTCCACGCATGCATCGTTTATATAAACCTCCAAACCGATTTTAGAGCATTAAAAGAGTTCCACGTAACCTTGGAAGACTAGAGAAAAGATTTTTTTTTCCCCTAGATGATTTAAAACGTATGGTCCACTTCTTTTGTTTATATTTGGAAATAAATTTTTCAGTTTTGAGTAAAAGTCGTCAATCTCATTTTAGTATTTTTATCTTTAAGAATAAACCTTTGAATTCTCAACGTAAATTAGTAGTTCATTCGGATTATTATATTAGACATTTTAAAAAACATCGTGACTGTGTTAATTAGTTAAACCATCCAAAAGACTGTTATTTCTTCATATCCACTTCGCGATACGAAGGTAAATGGGGACGGGTTATATAAAGATAACCACCCTTCCAGCCAGGGAGGGGCTAAGGATTTTAGCAGATTTCCCTTAAGGTCGTACTCATGATGCGAGTTTCAAAAAATTTCTTCAAATGTCCATCGATCCTACCCAGGAGATGACGACGAAAATGAGGTCCATTCAAAATTATTGATATATAATATATATATCTATATATATATATATATATATATATATATATATATATATATATATATATATATATCTATATATGTGTCTATAGAGATAGTTGTCTGTTAACGCTCTAGCGGTCGCAATTTTTGTTTGATCGTTACCAAACACGGAATTTAATCGTTTTATGTAAAAAGAAAGATCAAGTTCGTTAATGGCTGAAATCGGACCAGTGGGAGGGGGGGTTTAGAGGGGGGGATTTTTTGAAAATTCAAAATATCTCCGTTATTATGCGTCGGATCGAAAAATTGTATAGAATAAATCTTATTGCAAATTAAATTTGCTATAAATATTGTTATATACATTTATTCCCTATCTTGAATATTAACCGAGATATTTGCATTTTTATGAAATTTGGGCCGATAACGGATTTTTGAATTTCCCGCGAAAAGCTAGTTCCGCCCTTTGCCGTAACCGTTTGGTTCTGCTATGTAGATTTCTCTATTGTATAACTTCACGTGGGAAATCTGCTTAGTTTACGCAGCCTCTGCGTGACGGACTTTTATTTATTGAGTTCGTCATTAAATGAAGTACTATTGCCCAGGTGGGAATCGAACCAATTGATATGAGGACCAACGCCCTCTGAGGAAAGAAATTATAACAAAATATATAATCAAAGAGAGAAAGTTTTGAATTTGTTCAGAACCCTTTGGGAAGTATAAGAACTCTCCCATTAAAAAACTTCTAAGAAGTTTCTCACAGGTTTTAACTTCAGTAGTTTTCCGAGTCTTCTCCGTTCCGTATAATAAGGCAATGAAAAAGGGTGACAACATAGCTACCCGTCAGAATCACTTTTAGCAGATTTATATACCTAATTAAATTTAAATCTGTACTAAGAATAGTCTCACCAATCAACTTAGTTTACAAAATCGCTTCCCACAAATATTTTTGTACGGATGAGTTCCACTGTCTCTTTTTGTATGGCAGTAATGACATAATGGCAGAAGCAGTAAAAATAGTTTATGAATACTTCGAATTAGAGGTTAAAAGTTAGGAATAATACTAGGTTTTCTTTTCTTTCTTCTTGTCAGAGACTGTGTACTTTATCACATTGGTTTTTCTTCAAGACCTCACACAGAATCACCTCTTTCAAAAACATTTTTATCTATGATTTTCCTCAAGTAATCACAAGAATATTCACCAAGTCCTATTGTTTCGAACACTCTTTACCTCGTCAGTGATCGCTTTTCTGTGGCACTTCGTTAGATTTCCACCAGTCGTAATTGCTCTCTCTCTCTCTCTTCTCTCTCTCTCTCTCTCTCTCTCTCTCTCTCTCTCTCTCTCTCTCTCTCTCTCTCTCTCTCTCTCTCTCTCTCTCTCTCTCTCTCTCTCTCTCTCTCTCTCTCTCTCTCTCTATCTATCTCTCTCTATCTCTCTCTTTCTCTCTCTCTCTCTCTTGTCTCTCTCTCTCTCTCTCTCTCTCTCTCTCTCTCTCTCTCTCTCTCTCTCTCTCTCTCTCTCTCTCTCTCTCTCTCTCTCTCTCTCTCTCTCTCTCTCTCTCTCCTCTCTCAACTCTCTCTCTCTCTCTCTCTCTCTCTCTCTCTCTCTCTCTCTCTCTCTCTCTCTCTCTCTCTCTCTCTCTCTCTCTCTCTCTCTCTCTCTCTCTCTCCCCTCTCTCTCTCTCTCTCTCCCTCTCCTTCCCTCTCATCCTTTTTTTATATTCTTTTCACCTTTTCCCTGATGATTTGGAAGTATTCGTGGGCGAGCAAAGCAACACTCACTTCATTAGAGCTGCCTTCAAACTCAAATAAAATCTTCTTCTCTCGATCCCCCCCGTCCCCCTCCCCACCCGTGAATCTGAAGAAGTAATATTTTATCAGGATCAAAGCCCTCAATTAGAATGGAACATCATTAAGAACCTGATTAGCTTTCCATAAATTGAAGAAGGGGTTCTAAGACTTATTCTTGGGCCGATTTGGGAGTTTAGTCAGTTCGCCCTCTCTCAATAACTGAAGTCAATTGAAGAGCTTGCTATAGATCAATGCATAATGAACTCTAAAGGCTACTATTGAACTTTCAAATGAGACTGATAAAATTGTTTATCCCTGAATAAGTATGGAAATGACCTAACACATGTTAGCTGCCTCCAAACTCTCTTCCCTCAGCAATAAAAGCAGCTCTTAATTTATTGTTAATAGAGCAAAAGAATGCTTTATTATTTTCTGACTCTTTCAGCAGCTTCACTTGAAAAGGTGCGAAACAAAAATCACATCTGTAAAATAATTCAGCAGATTTTACAAGACCTGCACATGAAATATGTTCATGTAGAATTTCTATGGATACCAGGACTTTGTGGTATCGACGGAAATGTAAAAAGTCCGTCACGCAGGGGCTGCGTAAACTAAGCAGATTTCCCTCGGTAAGTTTAGTAATAGATAAATATACATACTGCTAACACAACACCGTGAATAAATACAAACGGAAATAAGAAATGTTTCATCCAATTTCAATAGCCTGCCGACAGGAAGCGTTAGGTTAGAAATGTAAACAAACGGGTCCCGCCTCACACCGGAAAGAAAAACAATTACTGAAATATATCAGAATATAACACATTAATTTTATTGAGAACTATTTACTATATCTAGTACTGTAATTAATAATGAGTCAGAATAATTGTTATCTCAATCAATAAAATTTTAGTAGTCCAAAACTTTAAGATGGGGGGGGGGGAGTCACCAGTACATATTTGCATGTATCTCGTATAATAAAGGTCTCTTGAATACAATTTTTGGTATTTAAACTTCCAATAATGTGATTTATTATGTATCAGAGTATTGTTTACGTAACATGAGTAGAAGTGGCGGTTTGGTGAAAACTGAAAAATGCAAATATCTCGGTTAATATTCAAGATAGAGAATAAATGTAATAACTATATTTATAGTAAATTTAATTTGTAATAAGATTGATTCTGTATAATTTTTCGATCCGACGTATAGTAACGAGATATTTTCGAATTTTCGAAAATCCTCCCCTCTAAAACCCCCCTCCCACTGGTCCGATTTCAGCCGTTAACGAACTTGATCTTTCTTTTTACATAAAACGCTTAAATATGAAGTTTGGTAAGGATTAAACAATAATTGCGACCGCTAGAGCGGTAACAGACAAATATATATATATATATATATATATATATATATATATATATATATATATATATATATAGATATATATATATATATATATACAGTTTTGAACGGACCTCATTTTCGTCATCTACTAGGTAGGATCGATGGACATTTGAAGAAAAATGTCGAAAATTCCGTCATGAGTACAACCTCAATAGCTGATTTCCCTTAAGGGAAATCTGCTAAAACTGACGCTTCGGCCGCTAAAACTATCACAGAGGGCACAGTGATGTCAGAAGTTCCAACGCTGACGCCATCAAACTTGCAATGGCATGAGATGCATGACAATAAGCTCCGCGCTGTAAAACGTAGTGTGAACCCCTGGAATACCTCTACAAGCACAAAAAGGACGGATGAAATAATAACATTGATAAACAAAAAAAATTTTCGGCTGATATCTTGGTATCCGACACTTGTTTCAAGACAATTCAGACATGCTGATCACAAATATGCAAACCGTTTGTCTCTATCACCCACCGTTTTAGAGATATCGGGCATTAACCTTTTATATATGTTTAACATTGTATCAAGGCAAACAACTAGCTGACAAGTTACAGTAGAGCACATATTGCTGAATAGAGTACTAATTAACATAAACTATATAGCATCATCTAGTTTAAGGTATAATCTAATATATAAAATTCCAATGTCACGATGTTAGTTAGCGTACTCCTCCGAAACGGCTTTACCGATTTTTACCAAATTTTATATGCGTATTCAGTAGGTCTGAGAATCAGTTACTATCTATTTTTCATACCCCTAATTGATAAGGGTTGTTCACCCTTAACATTTTTTTTTAAATTTTTGGACGAAATTTTTTGTTTTTGTTTTTTTATAATGTGGCATTAAAAAATACATACAACTCTAAATTTTTACTTTTTTATCACCAACCCCTATTTTTTTATAGCTATTTTAGTAATTTAATCATTATCATCCCGCTCGATAACTGATCAATTATAGTGTTTTTAACTGTACTTCGATTAAAATTTCAATTTGCAATGACAATCAACAAATCTCAAGGCCAAAAGATGTCTATTTGTGGCTTAGATTTGAGTACACCATGTTTTTCACTCGGGCAATTGTACATAGCATGCTCTCGAGTGGGTAAACCATCCAGTTTGTTTGGGTTCCCTAAAGATGGGCTAACAAAAAATATTGTTCACGCTATAGCATTAAAAGATTGATGTTGTTTGTTAGTGTTACTGTCGTAATTAATATGTGATATGTAATTTTATGAAATAAACTATAATAACTTAAAAATAATATTGTTTGGCGTTTGTTATTTTTATAGTCCCTTATCGTTCATAGTGCTCCAAGCCTATCTCATGCATATACCACATACTTACACACTTATAATAAGTAAGTTACTTTTTGTCTACACTAGAATTTATCTAGAAACTAGAAATAATTTATATGGCAAAACAACGTTTGCCGGGTTATGTAGTACACATATAAAATATAACATCTAGATCCTTAATTTAAAGTTAGTTTGGCTTGAATTTCTTGGCTGTAAAACTAACGTTTGTGCTGAGCATTTGGGATGTCGGGCTGAAACATGCAGGAGTAGTCAGCCAACATTGCTCCACTCCATCGACCCTGATAGCGTGACTCCAGCACCGAGATGTCTTGAGGGACACGTTCGCCATGTTCATCACTGACAGAACCTTGGCTCTCGGGAAACAAGTCGAGATGTGAGTCGAGGAGATGAATCTTGAGGGACATGTTGCAACCCATCAAGCTGTACGCGCTAATGCACTTATGCACAATATTTACATAGCCAGATTTATAATTTCCAAGGCAGTTGGCTGCAACAGACTTAAATGCCAACCATGCATCTTTTTCAGTATTGCTGAGTGAGCCACACAAGGCTCACACACCAGCAACTGATGAAAATGGAAGTACCTCCAACCTGCATTGCTTGTGGACCAGAGCTGACAGTTGCACACTTATAGAGTGTAGAAGGTATGAGGACATCAGAAAGGGGCATACTTCGAGTACAATATTACCCAAATATAAGCACAAATTAATTGTATTTAACAGATAATTATCTGAATTATAAGGATAATATACAATGATAAATAATTATTAACGTCAGGATGATAATGACTTATATACAGACGAATAATTAAGTGCAGCTATTTATAAAGTTTAAAAAATAATCCCTTTTATATTCAAAAGGCTTTTTATGAAAACATTAGCATCTCTTATTTCTGTAATTAGTATCAGGGAAAACAAAAACTCTGACTGTAACTTGAAACTTGAAGAAAAATTTACATTTTTAGACCTGTTTAGCATCTGATTTAAATATTTATATTCTGCTTCAAAAATCTAATTATCTGAGGTAGGTAATTGAAAGGTTGGATTTAGTTTTCATTTATTATTACTCTCTCAAGGAACAAACGAAAATATACAAAATTCTAATGAATTGAATACCTAATATTAATGGATCAAGTTTAATGAAGAAAACTTCTACTAATTTTACTTCTAAATTTCAGGTTATAATGTATATTAACGGAGCCGTTTTTACTAACACAGTTCCCTATTGTAGACCTAAAAATAATATTGCGTGTGTTTGTGAAAGCATGTCTTAAAGCAATAGCTTATATTTTCATCATATTATAATATCTAGGAATTGTTAATCACTTCAGCGATTTGCAATGCAAGTGATTCTTACAGCCACCGTCTGGTAACTTAAATAAAATTGAAATTATTGTGAAGAGACTAGGACTATCCGTTCTGCAAATGGTTAACACTATTTTAGCAGATTTCCCCTTAAGGGAAATCAGCTTTTGAGGTCGCACTCATGACGCGATATTCGACATTTTTCTTCAAATGCCCATCGATCCTACCTAAAAGATGACGAAAACGAGGTCCGTTCAAAATTATGTATGTATGTATGTATATATATATATATATATATATATATATATATATATATATATATATATATATATATCTGATTGATCTTTACCAAACATATTATATAATAGTTATATATAAAAAGAAAGATCAAGTTCGTTACTGGCTGAAATCGGACCATTGGGAGGGGGGTTTAGAAAGGAGGATTTTCGAAAAATAAAATTATCTCCGTTACTATAGGCCGGATAGAAAAAGTCTATAGAACTAATCTTATTGCAAATTACATTTACTATAAATAGCGTTACATACATTTATTCTCTATCTTGAATATTAACCGAGATATTTGCATTTTCAGTTTCAGCCTTCAGTAAACCCCTACACTAGTGTTAAGTAAACAATATTCTGTTATATAATAAACCACATTATTCGAAGCTTAAATAACAAATATTGTTTTCAAGAGACATTTATTATACGAGATATATGCAAATTTGCCTTTAGTAATTTTTAGTTCTTGGATTACTAAAACTTGAGTTATTAAAATATAAATTGTTCTGATTCATTATAACTTGCAGTACTAGATATAGTAAATAGTTTGTAATAAAGTTAATATGTTATATTCAGATATATATTTGTAATTGTTCTTCTTTCCGGTGAAGAATATGTCTATCTGTTCAGCTCTGAGTGGCTGGCAGGGCTGTTTGTTTAAAATTCATAAGCCCTTTCCGTTGGGAGCTTATTAAAATTCATCAAAGAATTCATGAAAGATTTCTCATTACCGTTTGTATTTACTCACGGTGGTGTTAAGTGTTAGCAGAATGAAGATTTCTCTATTGTAAAACTTCACGTGGGAATTCTGCTTAGTTTACGCAGCCCCTGCGTGACGGACGTTTTCCTTCAACGGTGTATGAAAAAGTGAAAAGCATATTTATATCGTTTAATCGAGACTATTAGGTTTAATCAATACTCTACTGAATCGCCAAAAGGAAGAAGGCGACAATAAAATTGGGAGGTATAGGTGAATCGGGGATAAATATCGGAAAGCAATGTGTTTACCTTGGCAACTGCATTTGCATTCGGGCCGAATATAAACTGCAATGGGAACAAAGAGAACTCGGTTAATGGGCGACGATAAATTTGTTCCCATCTGCCCCCCCCCCACACAACCCCCCCCCCGGCTACCGCCACGCCGACATTGCCAATGAGAGCGTACATGAAATAATTTATGGAGATTCGGCGAATGAAACTAATACCCGATATTATCTACCAATAGGATATTGCATTCATAGTATTATCTGCCAAAACTATGCATCAAACTGTTCATCCACGATGATTGGATTCTACTTCATCGATAGATGGGGCAAATCAGCTGCCAAATTGTGAATGTTTATTCAACAATTCCAGAATTTAATATATATATATATAAAGTTGTAACCTCTGTCTGTACATTGATTTTTTTCGCGAAATTTCACGATAACTTTTCGTTTCACATGTCATAGACACCATAACTGCATTTTGTTTCTTTGGTGTCTGTTTGTTTGTTTGTTTGTTTATTTGTTTGTTTGTTTGTTTGTTTGTTACCTTTTCACGCATAAACGGCTGAACCGAATTTTATGAAACTTTGTATGTATATTACTACTAGCCCAACTTAGACTTTAGGCTATATTAATATTCTCTAAGACGAACAGGAGTGGGGGTTATAAGGGAGGCCTGAAATTAAAATTAGCGATATTTCGTTTCCGATTGGTTTTCCGGCAAATATGAACATAAAAAAAGTTTTATTTATGTTTTATTTTGTTATTTAGAGTAACTTTTGTTATATACACTTTTTTCGTATACCGAATTATAAACGAGATATACGCAAAAACCTATAACGAATGTGAACAATTTTATTTGAGACGAAAGACCCAACGGAAATGAATAAAACTCAGTATTTGTATTAGCAGTAACGCTTTGATTATTATAAGCCATACTAACATTTCTAGGGACGGGCAGGAGTGGGGGTTGTAAGGGAGGCCTGAATTTAAAATAGCGGTATTTTGTTTTCTATTCGTTTTTCGGCAAATATGAGCGTAACAAAAGTTGTTTATTTTGTTATTTATAGTAACTTTTGTGATATTAATTTTTGACTTTTAACGAAGTATAAACGAGATATATACTATAAACTTAAGCGGGATTCAACTATTTTATTGGGCGCTAACGATTAAACCAAACTTAACAAAACTCGGTATGTCAATTAGCATTAATTCTCCCATGATTATAAGCTATATTAAAATTTTTAGGTTCGAACGGGAGTGGGAGTTATAAGGGAGGCCTGAAGTAAAAATTCACGATATTTCGTTTTCTATTTGTTTTTCGGCAAAGGTGCACATAACAAAAGTTGTTTACTTTTTTATTTAGAGCAAACTTTTGTTTCATCCACTTATGTCGTAAAATGAAGTAAATACGGGATATAAGCTAAATCTATATCGGGAGTCGACAATTTTATTAGTACTTATTTAAATAAGTTTATAACACTTAAGTATTTTTAATATAAGCATATTATGACAAGTGATGTTATGTTTTAGCCTTATCTATTTCGATTATTTAGTACTAAGTATGATTCGGATTAGTGAGATTATAAATCCCCCTCCCCCTTCGCCTCATTTATTTATTTTCCCTAGAAAATAACTTTATTATTTATTTCCAATAGAAATTTAAACTATAAGAGCATTTCCATTATTTAATTTGTATAATGTATAATTAAAAAAAAAATCGTGCTGAATTTCCTCAAGGAGTGATTGCGGGAGTAGTAGGGAATCAAACTCTTTGATTTTTGGTTATATGCTATCTTATTTCCAATATCTTCATGTTATTGAAACAAATATGTATTATCATAACAATTAAACGTTCATGTCATTATGACAAAAGGCAAAATGCTCTCAATATGATTGTTTAAAGTATTACTTAGGTTGCAGGGACGGCTACGATCTCTTCCCTCGACTAGCTTTTTGAATATAATTGAAATTATTTTTAGGGTAAACACTATTATTTAATTCCATCAAGTAGATTAATTATTACAATAATATTTTGAATTAATAATTTAAGGAGAAGAGTGTTGATAGCTCTAATGCGAGAGCGGAAATAGACGGAGGCTAATTGAGTTTACTAATTTCCTGTCAAAATGCTGGGCGTTACGGGAAGTAATCACCACTGAGATCTGCTATTATGAATATAACCTTACGTGCTAAACTATGCTTAAACTATATGTGCTCGGATTGGTTTTTGACAGGAAATAAGTTTCATTATAGACGATATTTAATTGTAATAAATACTATCCATGATTATGGTTTGAAGTATACAAAAAGGTGAGTTAAAAAATGGTAAGGGATAGATTAGGAACACATTTTTATTTATTCTTCAAATATAAAATGTATCATTTATAAGTCGCCTTGCGCGCTTACGGGAAGTGTAGTTGTGAACATTGAAGCCTTGCCCAAAAAAATACTATCATCATTCAGCCTTAAATGATTTCCCGAGCGAAGCCGGGTACCTTAGCTAGTATACATATATTTCTATTTTTGAGGCTGGGAAGTATCGTCATTCTGAGGCTTTCGCCTATCTGCTCCAGCGGTTGGAATTTTTGTTCTGCGAATTTTCAATGGAAATACGTCCATCTTCGTCAGACATAAATTTGATTTGAATGGCTACTTCAATTAATCATATGTTTTGGAGTTTTATGTTATTTTAGTATGGCTTTCCATGTTTCTGAAAGTATGACACTCTTCACGCCGTTTATAGTATTTGTCCTCTTAATTATTTCTAATGCTTCCAGGACTAATCTCTTACGGAGGTGGTCCTCTCTGTGTAAAACCTTTGTCTCGTCAAATTTAATTTGGTGGGGACAAATACTTGCGTGTTTGGCAATGGCGGATGTCTTCGTTCTATTATGTTTTAGATCAGCCATGTGTTGGTTGACTCTTGTAGCAGTCTTCTTGCCTGTCTGCCCCACATAAACTATACCACAATCACACGGTATCATATATACTCCTCTAACCTGTAATAATTGGGTGCCTTTGGGGCTCTTTAAATATTCGTTGACTATTTTATGTGGCTTGAATACTGCTTGTAAATTATATTTTCGAAGTATTCTTGCCAGTCTTTCTGAGGTTCCCGCTATATAAGGAAGTGTTACGCTGCTTAATGGTAACTTGAGTATTTTCAATGTCAGTTTCTTCTTAATATTTCTTAATACTCTTGTTACTTCCATTTTTTTGTAGCCGTTGTAGTGGAGTTCTTCTTTCAACTGTGCTATTTCATTTTTTAAATGCATTTCATTGCTGCACAGTGAAAAGGCTCTGTTTACTAACGTATAGATGATACCATGTTTTTGGGCTGGGTAGTGGTGGGATGAGACATTCAGATATCTACCTGTTGATGTTGGTTTTCTGAACACAGTGTGGCTGAATCTATTATAGCCTTCTTTAATTATTAAAAGATCAAGAAACGGTAATTTCCCTCCATTTTCTAATTCTATGGTGAATTTGATCTGTGAGTGTTGCGCGTTCATGAAGTTAAAGGACTTAATTAGTTTTTCTTTGGGGGCTCAGGTTAGCCATGCGAGTTAAAGCGTTGACCTTTATCTCACATGGTAAACCTAGAGTGGCGAGTTCGATTCTTGCCTGGGCAAAGGAAATTATTTAGTGACGAAATTCATTAAATAACATCCTAAAATCCCACCCTGGCTAGAAAAGGGAGGTAACCTTATATATTAAAGGGAGGTAACCCGTATAGTAAAGAGCTCTTTAAAAAGATGTTTGGTATTTAAGCTTCGAATAAAGTGGTTCACTACATAATAGAGTATTGTTTATGTGACGTGAGTAGGAGTGGGGGTATACTGAAGGATGAAAACTAAAAAATGCAAATATCTCGGTTAATAATCTAGATAGTGAAAAAATGTACATTACAACATTTATAGAACATTACATTTGCAATAAGATTGGTTCTATATAATTTTTCGATCTAACGTATAATAACGGAGATATTTTGAAAATACTCCCTCTAAACCCCCCCCCCACCTCCCAATTATCCGATTTCAGCTATTAACGAACTTGATCTTTCTTTTTACATAAAACGATTAAATATCGAGTTTTGTAACGATAAAGCAATAATTGCGACTGCTAGAGTGGTAACAGGCATTTATATATATGGACCTCATTTCATTTCATTTCATAATATTCAAGATAGAGAATATTTATAGTATATTTAATTCGCAATAAAATTAGTTTTATACAATTTTACAATCCGACGTATAATAACGGAGATATTTCGTATAATAACACATGAGCTTATATTCTATAATTTAAAGCCACAAGCCCGTTTTACACCTGAATTAATCGGGCAGAACCGCTCGGTGGATTTTCGAGATCCGGGTACCGTTTTGTTCGTCATGGTCGCTTTTTGCTTTGAAAAATTGTCGGATTCGAGGTAGCTCCCTCTCCCGGCGAGATAAGCCCCTCCGAAATTTTTTATTCCCAGCCTCCCCCGCGACGCCTTAAATTCGCTATTTCTCTGCCCGTTCCGAGTATCGCTTTACCGACCGGGGGAAAAACTCTCGGATAGATACCCTTTCGTTCGACGCCTCAAACGCCAATAACCGCCTGCTCCCGCCCCGACAAATGACGATCGAACTCGAAAGTATACTTTTTCTCCCGACCCGCCAAACTCCCGTTCTATCGCCTCATTTTTTCTTTTCGAAGCGTCATTTTTCAGCTCGAGCGTACGTTCTAGGTAGCCACCGAGCCGATTTCCACTACCGCACTCCGCCGCCCTGTACGGACCCTCCGAAATCGACCCTCCTAAAACTCCTCTCTTTCCGCCGCTCTCCCTCCTCTCCCGTTGGGCCTACGCCCACGCCGATTTCGGCCCCTCCTCCGGCTATCGCTCCGCTACCGACGCCCAAAGACCACCCCGGTCTCCGGTCGAAGGGCGAAGGGCGAGGTTAATGTTAATGTAATGAAATGTTAATATGTTTATCTAATGTATGTCGTTAGAGTTTAAGTATGTCGTCTAAATAAAGCTGCTTGCAGTAGCGAGAGGTTTTTCACTTTCAGACACTTTTTTAATATCAAATTTTATTTTTAGCTAATTGAATTTCAAAGTTTTTTTATTTTCTTCATTTATAGTTATGTTGTTGCGTTATTATTGTTGATTGTTTTTACTTAGTTCAATTATTAGTCTAGAACTATTAGTGTTGTAAAGACGTGTAATGCGCAACCTACCAGATAATCAAAGAACTAAAAAGACTTCTTTCCTTCTCTTATTATTCCTTTTCATTTCATAACTCTCAATGTTTATTATTTGCAAAAACTTTTAATTTCTTATTTCACTTATGTTATAACTTTACTTATGTTTTCTTATGGCAATTGTTGCCATTTAAATATTCTTTTCAAAAAGTAAATTAAGCGGTTTATTGTAATGGATATTATTATAAGTAAATGTACTTGGTATCGATTTCATAATATGTAAATTTAATTATACATATTAAATCAATTTTTTTCTCTTATTATTAAGGTTTCCGTGAATATAGTCATTCATTTTTCGTCAGGTAAATAGTGCAACTTTTTTCATTTTCTTTCTTCTTGAATGACACGAAATAAATTATTTCCCAACCGAATGGGGATCATTTCTTTCAGATGAACTTTACAGATGTAACGATAAGAATTACGAATCTGGAAAATACATGTATAATTAAAATTTAGAAATCACGAGGGTGAAGCCCGAGTCGATTTACGGCGATCCCGAAGGGATCGCTGTACCAGTTGTGGCGCTGCCGAAGGCAGCGCTTTGTTAGGGGGTCAAGGGGGCGTAGCCCCCTTGCTGGCGTGAGCTAGTTTACATTAATTTAGCATCCAATCTTCGAGTAGCAGTTTTAAATCCTATATCCTACATGTGCCTTCTACTTCAAGCGTAAAATCAAACAGCCTAACTATTATCTTGCATTCTAAAGACGATTTTGTATTAAACTCCATTAATTATGTCATAATAACAAGTCATAAAAAAGATTCAAAAAAGTCCGTCACGCAGGGGCTGCGTAAACTAAGCAGATTTCCCCTGTGAAGTTTTACAATAGAGAAATCTGCATACTGGTAACACAATACCACCGTGATTAGATAATGAGAAATCTTTCAGTTAATTAAAATAAATTTCCAACTGAAACGGCTTCTGAATTGTAAGAATAATTTATATTTTAATAACTCAAATTTCAGTAGTCCAAGAACTAAAGAAGGGGGGGGGCGGATGAACAGAACGTATTTGCATAAATCTCACAAAGTAAGGAAGGTAAGGTAAGGTTAGAAACGACGGTTTAGAAGAAGCTTCCGCCTGAGCCGAGTAGAAAAGATGACCGTGTAATCCGAACTATACCCGACCACAGACTTCATAAAAATGCAAATATCTCGGTTAATATTCAAGATAGAGAATAAATGTTTATAACAATATTTATAGTAAATTTAATTTGCAATAAGATTGGTTCTATATAATTTTTCGATCCGATGCATAATAACGGATATATTTTGAATTTTCAAAAATCCTCCCTCTAAACCCCACCCTCCCTCTCGTCCGATTTCAACCATTAACGAACTTGATCTGTCCTTTTACATAAAACGGTTAAATATCGAGTTTCGTAACGATAAAAAAAAATTGCGACCTCTAGAGCGTTAACAGACAAATATATATATATATATATAATTTTAGAACGGACCTGATTTTCGTCATCTCCTGGGTAGGATCGATGGACATTTGAAGAAAATTTTCGAAAATCGCGTCATGACCTCAATAGCTGATTTCCCTTAAGGGAAATCTGCTAAAACTAAACATGCATCTCTCTCGTAAAAAAAAAAAAAAAATTCCAATTATAAAAAATATATCGAAGGGGTGATTATTGGATGTGAGTGTAGATCTAATGAGAAGAGAGAGAGCGATAGGCGTGAAGCTCACCAACTGCAGAATTAGTTCACTTAATGAACCGACGGCTGTTCATGATGAACTGATCTATTGAAAAACAGCTTCGATTGACATGGAAGCTTCGTGAATTAACATAGGCCTCCATTGATCCGGCTCAGTTTAAACTACAAATAAAAACCTTCCAAATATATTTGCATTCCGGGAGAACCAACGTGGCTTTACCGAGCCTGAAAATGTACTCATGGCAAATATTCATCAGATTTACCTTGAGGAGGGCTATTTAGCTCGTATTCATGACGCGATTTTCGAAATTTTTCTCCAAATGTCCATCAATCCTACCCTGGAGATGCCGAAAAAGAGATCCGTTCAAAACTATATATATATATATATATATATATATATATATGTGTGTGTGTGTGTGTGTGTGTGTGTGTGTGTGTGTGTGTGTGTGTGTATGGATGTATATATTTGTCTGTTACCGCTCTAGCGATCGCAATTTTTGTTTGATCCTTACGAAACTCGATATTTAAACGTTTTACGTAAAAAGACAGATCAAGTTCGTTAATGGCTGAAATCGGACCAGTGGGAGGGGTTTAGATGGGGGATGTTCGAAAATTCGAAATATCTTCGTTACTATACGTCGGATCGAAAAATTATACAGAATCAATCTTATTGCAAATTAAATTTAGTATACATCTTGAATATTAACCGAGATATTTGCAATAAGCAGATTTCCCTTAAGGGAAATCAGCTATTGAGGTTGTACTCATGACGGAATTTTCGAAATTTTTCTTCAAATGTCCATCGATCGCAATTTTTGTTTAATCGTTACCAAACTCAATATTTAGTCGTTTTATGTAAAAAGAAAGATCAAGTCCGTTAACGGCTGAAATCGGACCAGTGGGAGGGTAGGGTTAAGAGGGGAGGATTTACGAAAATTCGAAATATCTCCGTTACTATACATCGGATCGAAAAATTTTACAGAATCAATCTTAATGCAAATTACATTTACTATAAATATTGTTATATACATTGCTTCACTATCTTGAATATTAACCGAGATATTTGCATTTTTCAGTTTTCAGCTATCAGCAAACCGCCACTTCTACTCATGTTACACAAACAATACTCTGCTACATAATAAATCACATTATTTGAAGTTTAAATACCAAAAATTGTATTCAAGGTACCTTTATTACACGAGATACATGGAACTATGTCCTGGTGACCTCCCCCCCCCCCCACCGCCATAAGGTATTGGAATACAAAAATATGATTGATGGAGATAACACTTATTCTGACTTGATGTTAATTACAGTACTAGATATAGTAAATAGTTCTCAATAAAATTAATATTTTATATTCTGATATATTTGAGTAATTGTTTTTCTTTCCGGTGTGAAGCGGGCAGACCCGTTTGTTTACATTTCTAACCTAACGCTTCCTGTCGGCAGGTTATTGAAATTGATATTTGTATTTATTCTCGGTGGTGTTACCAGTATGTAGATTTATCTATTACTAAAGTACACGAGGGAAATCTACTTAGTTTACGCAGCCCCTGCGTGACGGACTTTTTTATTAAATGTTGGTGCATAACTGACGAAGTGAGTGTCCCGCCAAAAGCTAGTTCGACCGTTTTTGTAACTTTTCGGCACTCGTATGGAGATTTCTCTATTGTATAACTTTACGTGGGAAATCTGCTTAGTTTACGCAGTCCCTGCGTGAAGGACTTTTTTTATTGGTTTGTTTGTATTAAATTCGGCTGATAGTCGCATTGCATTTGCATTTGAAACATTTTTTCACTTTTGACCATCTAGATTATTGACAGCACCCTTAATAGCTGAAGTAACAGATACCCTCCGTGAGTCAAAGCAATAGAAAACAACTTCAATGCTAGGAACTTTATGGTTGTTCTGTCGTGACTCCGATATCATTGCTGGGTGTAATTACAGAACAGTTGATGGGTCCTCAGAATGTTGGCCGAATAATGGTAACAAACATAAAATAAAGTTCGTCACCCAGGGGCTGCGTAAACTAAGCAGATTTCCCACGTGAAGTTATACAATAAAGAAATCTCCACACGAGAGCCAAGCAGTTTCGGAAACGGCGGACCTAGCTTATGGCGGGAAACTCACTCGTGCATTACCACCCACATTTAAGAAAAATGCATACATCTCGGCTAATATTCAAGATAGAGAATACATACCTTTCATAACCATGCTTATAACCTACCAACAACATACCATAATCTTCACAACATCCTAATTTTGTTCATATTCTGGTTAGATCTGATCATGTATTACACGATTACAGAAAAAAATTAATATTACAAATAAACGTAAACGTTTCACTCGAGTTGTAAAATGATCTACTTTCGTCACTTGTATAATAAATAACTATTTATTTGAATAAGGGCTCAACAAAAAATTACCTTTAGTCTCATCTTAATCAAAATGGAAGGAATCTACAACTAATCTAATTTCCCTTTGTCAGAAAGTAGAACGATTTATTTATGTTAAATTAATTTCTATAAACCTTTCCTTTATCTAAAAAGTCCGTCACGCAAGGGCTGCGTAAACTAAGCAGATTTCCTATGTGAAGTTTTACAATAGAGAAATCTGCCTAATAACAAGTGTAGTAAGTAGTAAGGGATCACTAAACTTATACACGAGGGACAAATAGTTACGAAAACGGCCGCCAGAGCTCTCTTCGGAAAGTACCAAACAGCTGACTCCTGCTGACCAATGCAGAATACAAATGCAAATATCTCGGTTAATAATTAAGATAGAGAATAAATGTATAGAACAATATTTATAGTACATTTAATTTACAATAAGATTGGTTCTATACAATATTTTGATCCGACGTATGGTAACGGAGATATTTTGAATTTTCGAAAATCCCCCCTCTAAACCCTCCTCCCACTGGTCCGATTTCAGCCATTAACGAACTTGATCTGTCTTTTTGCATAAAACGTTTAAATATCGAGTTTGGTAACGATCAAACAAAAATTGCTACCGCTAGAGCGTTAACAGACAAATATATATATATATATATATATATATATATATATATATATATATATATATATATATATAGATTTTGAAAGGACCTCATTTTCGTCATCTCCTGGGTAGGATCGATGGATATTTGAAGAAATTGTTCAAAAATCGCGTCAGGAGTACGACCTCAATAGCTGATTTCCCTTCAGGGAAATCTGCTAACAGGAAGTTTATTAACAGTTCTTGTCTATGTCAGCTGTTGAGGTTTTAGCAGATTTCCATTAAGGAAAATATTGCTCCTGACATTGTGCTCATGACACAATGTTTGAAAAATTTCCTCCAATTTACATCGATCCTAAATAGGAGATGGCGAAAATAAGGTCCGTTCAAAATGTTATATATATTATATATGGTTGTCTGTTACTGCACTAGCGGTCGCAACTTTTGTTTAATCGTTATTAAAGTTGATATTTAAACGTGTTATGTAAAACTAAAGATCAAGTTCGTTATTGGGTGAAATCCGACCAGTGAGAGGGGGGTTTTAGAGAGAGAAAATTTGAAAATTCTTAATATCTCTATTACTGTGCGTCGGATCAAAAAATCGAATAGAACCAATCTCATCTCAAATTAAATATTCTATAAATGTTGTTATGTACGTTGTTTCACTATCTTGGTTATTAAGCGAGACATTTGCATCTTTTATTATTCGGTCCTCAGTAAACCCCCACTCCTACTGATGTTATAATAAAAAAGTCCGTCACGCATGGGCTGCGTAAACTAAGCAGATTTCCCACGTGAAGTTTTACAGTAGAGAAATCTACATACTGGTAACATAACAAACACCACCGTGAATATTAAGTGAATAAATAGAAACGGAAATAAGAAATGTTTAGCCAATGTCAATAACCTGCCGCCTAATAACAGCTGTAGTAGGAAGGGATCTCTAAACCTATTCACGAGGGACAAATAGTTCTGGAAACGGCCACCAGAGCTCTCAGCGGAAACTCCGAACATATACTGGTGACCACACGCAGAATACAAATGCAAATATCTCGGTTAATATTCAAGATAGAGAATAAATGTACATAACAATAATTATAGTACATTTAATTTGCAATAAGATTGGTTATATACAATTTTTCTATCCGACGTATAGTAACGGAGATTTTTTCGAAAATCCTCCCCTCTAAACTCCCCCTCCCAATGATCCGATTCCAGCCGTTAATGAACTTGATCTTTCTCTTTACATAAAACGACTAAAAATGGAGTTTCGTAACGATTAAACAATAATTGCGACCGCTAGATGGGTAACAGACATATATATATATATATATATATATATATATATATATATATATATATATACAGTTTTGAACGGACCTCATTTTTAGCAGATTTCCCTTCAGGGAAATCAGCTATTGAGGTTGTACTCATGACGGAATTTTCGACATTTTTCTTCAAATGTCCATCGATCCTACCTAGTAGATGACGAAAATGAGGTCCGCTCAAAACTGTATATATATATATATATATATATATATATATATATATATATATATATATATATATATATATATATTTGTCTGTTACCGCTCTAGCGGTCGCAATTTTTGTTTGATCGTTACGAAACTCGAAATTTAGTCGTTTTATGTAAAAAGAAAGATCAAGTTCGTTAACGGCTGAAATCGGACCAGTGGGAGGGGGGGTTTAGAGGGGAGGATTTTCGAAAATTCGAAATATCTCCGTTACTATACGTCGCATCGAAAAATTGTATAGAATCAATCTTATTGCAAATTACATTTACTATAAATATTGTTCTATACATATTTTCCGTATAATGAGTATTAACCGAGATATTTGTATTTTTTGTAATGAGTTCCGCTTTCAGTAAACCCCTACTCCTACTAGGGACATATTAATAATAAGCTGATATCTAATGAACCACCTCATTATTAGGTTAAATACAAAATATTGTTTTCAACAAAGCTTTATTTTACGAGGTACAAACAAATACGTTCTGTTGAACCCCCCCCTTTTTTTTCTTGGACTACAAAAATCTGAGTGATTGAGATAGAAATTATTTTGATTCATTTCAAATTACTCCACTAACTATAATAAATAGTTTCCAATAAAATTAATATTTTATATTCAGATATATTTCTTTAATTGTTTGTTTTTCCGGTCTATCTATCGATACTGCACTACAAGGTTGGCTAACCTGTTTGTTTACAATCCAGCCGTATTACGTTGTAGGTTACGTTCTATTATTAATTACAGTACTAGATATAATAAATAGTTATATGAATAAAATTTATAACTTATATTCAAATATATTTCCGTAAATGCTTTTATTTCCGGTAAAAGCTGGCTAAACTGACTGTTTAGAACTCAGGCTGTTTGCTATCAGGAAGGTTCTTACCATTTGACTTGCCCTTTATTTGTTTACTTAATATTCACAGCAGTATTAAGTCTTACAAATAATGGATATTCTGTGGTACTATTTAGTGTTGGTGTAATAAGTGTTCAGAGCGCTGCTATCATTAACGGTAAGTCCATCTTTTGTGTTCTTGTTGTTTTCTGAGATTGAAATGTTTTTAATTTAATCTCGGAGCCTAACGGACGGGAGTTACTTTCCCGCCAAAAGCTAGTTCGGTCGTTTCTTTGACTGGCTCGGCTCTCGTGAAATTTCTCTATTGTAAAACTTCATGTGGGAAATCTGCTTAGTTTACGCAGCCCCTGCGTGACGGACTTTTTCGTCATCTCCTGGGTAGGATCGATGGACATTAGAAGACAAATTTCGAAAATTTCGTCGTGAGTACGACCTCAATAGCCATATATTGGATTGAATTGATTGGATATATATATATATATATATATATATATATATATATATATATATATATATATATATCAATATATTTGTCTGTTAACGCTCTAGCGGTCGCAATTTTTGTTTGATCGTTACCAAACTTCATATTTAAGCGTTTTACGTAAGAGAGATCAAGTTTGTTAATGGCTGAAATCGGACCGGTGGGAGGGGGGGGGGGGGGTTGAAGGGGGTTTTCTGAAAATTCAAAATATCTCCGTTATTATGCGTCGGATCGAAAAATTGTATAGAATCAATCTTATTGTAAATTAAATTTACTATAAATATTGTTCTATACATTTATTCTATATCTTGAATATTAACCGAGATATTTGCATTTGTATTGTGTGTGTGGTCGACGGAACCCCGCCATGTTCCGGACTCTCCGCCGAGAGCTCTGGTGGCCGTTTCCAGAACTATTCGTCCCTCGTGAATAGGTTTAGAGATCCCTTCCTACTACAGCTGTTATTAGGCGGATTTCTCTATTGTATAACTTCACGTGGGAAATCTGCTTAGTTTACGCAGCCCCTGCGTGACGGACTTTTTCATTTGGTTCACCGTCAGCTACACCACTCACTAAAACAAAATAAGTATTAAAAATAAATAAATGTAGGGTTTAAATAATTGAGCAAGTATTAATAACCTCGTCTATTCATAATTATTAAGTATGTTTAACTTTTTACGTAATTTTGGGGAGACTCAGAATATAAAAAGCCATTTGAGTGCTCCCATTTGAAAGAAAATAGTTAGAGCATAGAAGCCATATTTCTTGCCAAATACTTTTAAATAACCTTCAGATTTGAGAGCAACATTCGAGATTTCCAGAAACAAATTGATAGGATGTCGTTGGTATCAATTCTCTATTCCAAACCTCTCAATGTACTAAAGAAATATCTCTCAACGAGTTCCAGCGGCGTCTATTCTCAGACAAGGAGTAGGTCCTCGTGCTGGTGACGCTAGACAATAACTGGAGAATGATTTTGGAGCTGGAAGGAGAAGAAAAGTTAATTAGTAACATGATTCGAAGTGAAGGCTGCTTATGAAGTTTGCCTTTACTTCGGGTAGGTCTGACCCGAAGTGACACGGGTCTACCGGTGTCTGCTTACACTTGCAAGGCTCTCCACCCCACGGCTTTACTACGTTACTTCCTTTTTTATCACAGTCCCAAGCACAACAAGAATTCCTCTATTAACCATGAGCAAAAAGTCACTCTCTCATTCTCTGGTTTTTTTTAGCAGATTTCCCTTAAGTGTCAATCCGTACCAAGGGGTCCAATATTGAGTCCAATTGAGTTGGTTGCTTGACTATTTTTAAAATGTTTTATATTACTACCAAATTAACTTCAATCTATAAAGTATACGAAATTGCATTTATTTTATTTATGAAAAAATTATTTGGCCAATGGTGGGTCATTATAGCAGATTCTCCTTAAGGGAAATCGGTTATTGAGGTCGTCATCACTCACGACGAGATTTTCGAAATTTGTCGTCAAATGTCCATCGATCCTACCCAGGAGATGACGAAAATGAGGTCCGTTCAAAACTGTATATATATATATATATATATGTCTGTTGCCACTCTAGCGGTCGCAATTATTGTTTAATCGTTTCCAAACTCGATATTTAGTCGTTTTATGTAAAGAGAAAGATCAAGTTCGTTAACGGCTGAAATCGGACCAGGGGGAGGGGGAGTTTAGAGGGGAGGATTTTCGAAAAAAAAACCGTTACGATACGTCGGATAGAAATATTGTATATAACCAATCTTATTGCAAATTAAATGTACTATAATTATTGTTATGTACATTTATTCTCTATCTTGAATATTAACCGAGATATTTGCATTTTCAGTTTTCAGCCTTCAGCAAACCCCCACTTCTACTCATGTTGCATAAACAATACTCTATTATATAATAAACCACATTATTCGAAGCTTAAATACCAAATATTGTATTCAAGATATATTTATTATACGAAATACATGCAAATATGTCGTGGTGACCCCCCCCCCAGCCTTAAGGTTTTGGATTACTAAAATTTGATTGATTGAGATAACAATTATTCTGACTCATTACTAATTACAATACTGGATATAGTAAATAGTTCTCAATAATATTATTATGTTATAATCTGATATATTTCAGTAATTGTTTTTCTTTCCGGTGTGAGGCTGGCCGATCTGTTTGTTTAAATTTCAAACGCTTCCTGTCGGCAGGTTTTTGAAATTGACTGAAACATTTCTTATTTCCGTTTCTATTTATTCACCGTGAATATTTTCACGGTGGTGTTGTGTTAGCAGTATGTAGATTTATCTATTGTAAAACTTCACGCGGGAAATCTGCTTAGTTTACGCAGCCCCTGCGTGGCGGACTTTTTATTCTAGGGGATAGTTTATTTTCACAGAACGCATGGCTTTACTATTCAGACAATTATTTCACATAGCATTGTCCTACAGCATTAAATCCAAAACCAAATGTTTCTTAAATGTACGTTCAAAAAGAATGGTCTATATCAGAGGTGGGGAACCTTTTTATCATTAGAGGCCACATTTAAATCAGGCAGCAATAAGAGAGGCCTCATAAGCTGATTGACCTAAGAAAGTGACTTTTGTGAAATTATTATAGTTTTTCTATAGATTTAACAATTTATTGCATTATATAGAAAAAATAAAATATAATCCTACAAAATTTTAAATATAATATACATATAAAATAACATAAAAATATTATAAAAAATACAATAATAGTTATTTATTATACAAGTGACGAAAGTAGATCATTTTACAACTCGAGTGAAACGTTTACCCACACGAGCGAAGCGAGTCTGGTAATTTCACGAGAGTTGTAAATTCTACTTTTGTCACGAGTGTAATATTAAATTTTTTCTGTAATCGTGTAATACATGATCAGATCTAACCAGAATATGAACAAAATTAGGATGTTGTGAAGATTATGGTATGTTGTTGGTAGGTTATAAGCATGGTTGTGAAAGGTTATAAGCATAGTTATAAAACAACTAGTGATGATTGTGAAGTAGTGGTTATAAACAAGTGCAGGTTATAAACAAGTAAGGTAATTATTATTATATTTAAATTTTAAAATATATTGATTATTTCCACCAATAATTCATTCACATTTCAATTTATTTTGTTAAAATAAATTCTTACAATGTTAAGAAACATTTAAAAGCATTTAATTTCCAACTTCAAATTATTTTTTTAATTTATACTTATTACTAATTAAGAAGGCAATTCACTTTCTTCACTCTATTGCAAAATGTTTCACTTTCTTCACTCATTTCAGTTTAGTAATGTTACCATTATTCAACGATTACAGAAAAAAAATATTTTTTTATTCACTAAGTTAGTGACATATTTGGCTTAGTTTTTTGTTTGACAGTAATTGTATATTTGGGTCAAGCTTCGTAACACACAGCTTTAATTGATCCTCTAAATGTGCATTTGTAAATTGCGTTCTTAAATTTGTTTTTATTTTTGACATGAGAGAAAATGTTGTCTCCCAACCGTAGGTATTTCCGAAGCAAGACAAAAGTGCAAGGTTTCTGAGAAATACTTCATCTGATAGATCACATTCTTTTCCTTGTTCTTGATAAAAGTTTAAAATTGCGTTGATGTACAATAGTTGTTTTTTGAAACGAACTCTACCATTTTGTACTAGGTGGCAAAGGGCTGCACAAGAACCTCGCGGAGGCCGCAGGTTCCCCCTTAAGGCCTTAAATTTACCCCAAAGTTCGAAAAAATAAAACTATTAAATTTCATTTTTATCATTTTTTAACAACTTAAGACAAGCGGATAATAATTTGTAACTTATTTTATAGGAAAGTTATACATACACACTTTTAGTAAAAAACGGGTGAGCTTTGTGTAGAAGGGGGGGGGGGTTACTAAAGGTTGAAAACTAGAAAATCCGTTTGATAATTTTAAGGTTCTTAATGTACTATAATTGTGCAACTAGCTACTTATTGTTATTATTCTATGATTAGGGGAGGTTATCTAACTTTTCGATCTGACCCATAATGACGGAGATATTAAGAACTTTCAAAATTCCTCCCTCTAAAACCCCCTCCCACTGGTCGGATTTAAGCCATTAATGAACTTGATCTTTAGTTTTACATAACACGTTTAAATATCAAGTTTAACAACGATTAAACAAAAATTACACCCGCTAGAGAGCGCTAACAGGCAAACATATAAAAATATGTATATATAAGATTTTCGATGGACTTTTTTCAAAAATGTTCAAAGTTCAGGGAACCACTTCATTTCAAGGTTAAATTGCTGCCTACATATCGAAAATATACTAAATCACGTTTAAACTGAATTTGTTTTACAAAATTTAACTTCTATTATTTATTATTTTGGCTTAGTGAGAAATGTAAGTTAATTTTAGATAGTATAAATGTACTAGTATATAGGATTATTATTTTTTTTTAATAAAGCCATTTTAATTTGCCTTTAATTCTAGCATAATGTTTATTTTTTATTTTATTTATATAAATGTTTTTTATTACTTGTATTTAATTTTTTTTTTGGTTATTTTTCTGTAATTTTGTTTTTATTTTACATTGTTAAACATTGAGGACATAACAATATAATTACAAGGTAAATCACTCTTTTATAAATAAGTAACCGGTGTGGGTAAAGTAAAAAAGTGCCTGATTAGATGGAAAATACAGCCTTGGGTATGTGGGTCAAGAGACCTAACCTAGAATGAAGAGGCAGGTAGTGCTAAAGAAACAAACATGGCCGCCGGACTAAGAATTGCTCATTTCTACTAATTGGCCTAGCTCGGTGTATCTACAGCTAACGTTTTAACAGCCCTCTCTCCAACCTCTCTCACATCCTACCTCGTCCCACTCACAGCTGTCCCCGGGGGCGGTGTCTCGTCTGCTTTAGACTTATTACTGTGCCTCTGCACGATTCAAAGCAAGGCACGGATCGTGCCAAGTGGTTTCTGGAGTCATCATCATAATCTAAGAGTCCGTCACGCAGGGGCTGCGTAAACTAAGCAGATTTCCCCCGTGAAGTTTAGTAATAGATGGATCTACATCCTGCTAACACAACACCACCTTCAATATAAAGTGAACAAAACAAACGGTAAGAAGAAACCATCCCCCTTTGAAGTGTAAACAAACAGTTCTGCCAGCCTAACTAATAACTTTTATCCCAATCAAACAAATTGTAGTAGTTCAAGAACTTAAGACGAGAGGGGGGCTCACCAGAACGTGTTTGCTTGTGTCTCGACTAATAAAGGTCTTTAGAAAAATATGTATGGTGTTGAAGCTTTGAATAATGTGGTTAATTACATAACAGAGTATTGTTTATGTAACATGTATAGAAGTGGGGGTTTACTGAAGGCTGAAAACTGAAAAATGTAAAAATCTCGATAATATTCAAGATAGAAAATAAATATATTGTTGAGAAAATTAAATACGTGAAGGATTAAGGAGCCGACGAGGAAGATTAGTGGGGCCGGCAGGATCTAATTAGGGCCGCGTAAGTTCCAGGAACTTCTGGCCATTCTGTGTCATGTTTGCCGAAAGGCATATATAAGGGACTCTGACGGTGCCCGAGTCAGTTTAATCTCAGCTGTCTTGATGATCACATCACAGCGCGTTCAGTTATCCAGTGAGACTTAGTGCAGTGCGGTAAAGTGTTTTTATGTGAAGAACAGTGTTGTGCCGTGACTGTGTAAGTAAAATTATAGTGCCGTGTTTAAGACAGTGCAGTGCCGTCTTTCTGTGAAGTTCAGTGATCGCGAGTGAATAATTGGACTGTGTAATCTGAAGAACAGTGACGCTATCAGTCCATACTGTGAGTAGTAATTAAGAATAATTAACCAAGTGTACTGTGCAGTGATAAAAGCTGTGCAACTTGTGTGTGTTTAATGTTGCAATCCAAAAAGAACTCTTATTAACAACGTTTATTACTGGTTTTGTAATAAAACGTAACAAGGGGCTCAGGTTAGCCATGCGAGTTAAAGCGTTGACCTTTATCTCACATGGTAAACCTAGAGTGGCGAGTTCGATTCTCGCCTGGGCGAAGGAAATTATTTAGTGACGAAATTCATTAAATAACGTCCTAAAATCCCACCCTGGCTAGAAAAGGGTGGTAACCTGTAGATAACCCGTCCCGATTAGCCTAAGTTGCAAAAAGTGGACTTTAATAAATAATAATAATAAAAACGTAACAATATGTATAGTACATTTTTACAATAACATTGGTTCTATACAATATTTCAATAGCTGATTTACCCTGCTAACATGAATACCTTATGCTAAAGAACCCACCAACGCCAGACCAATGTGATCCAAATGGCACTGTTTGCCATTTTAGTGGCATTAGTGACCAAAGTTTGACTACTTGATTCATTTCGCTTGCCTCGCAATGAGTAGGTAATAACATTTACTGTACTATATCCTGGACAATAACTTAACATTCCTTGTGCAGCTCACTGGGATAACAAGTAGATAAAAAAATCTTGTTTAATGTAGATAAAAAGTCTTGTTTAATCTCTTTCGATTGAAGTTGAAAAAGTCCTGGCTATTAGTATCTGTCTGGACAATATGACCTTATTGGCGGATACAACAAACAGAAAGTCCTTGTTCATTGGGAGCAACTGGTGTCTTACATCCAAATATACAGACCTCGAGAACAATAAGACTATATTGGGGCAAACTGTACACAGGATCTTATTGAGACAGAGCTCAGCTATGGGATCTTGGAACAAGACTGCTATTGCTACCATCTGAGTGATTCATTGGATCGGCATTCGGTCCCCGACATTGATCAGATTTCCGCCCGCAGATGAGAACAGTCTGGCCGAGGGAAAATAAAGATGAGAGAGAGGGGAAAAAAGGGGGAAAAAGGTAAAAAAAAAGTGGGGGAAGAAGCCGCAGCCGATAAGTGGCCCATCCAGAGCCAATATAAACACAGTTATTGCCCGACGAATGAAATTTCCGAGCCATGGAAATTTCCTATGGCTTCCTACCGCCCTCATAACATTTAAGGAAATTTAGCGGTTTATTTTTTTTCTTCTTCTCTCCTTGTTGAGGATTTTATTCTGGTAAATCATCCCAGAGATCTTTTCGCTTATTCCTCCAGCTTCTGATTTCATCGTCAATTTCTGAAAATACAAGGATAAATAACTGTCTTGATCTGTCACCATGACAGGATTTCGGTTTGTGGCTCAGAGGAACAACTAAAATTTGAATACATTAATTATATTTTATTCATTTGCTCCTCTAACGGTGGGTATACAAATTATCATATATCCTTAAAAAAAAGACCCTAATTAACGTCTGTTTTTTGCCTCTATGACTAATTAGAATGGGTTATCCTATTCCTGCTAATGAGGTTGTACTGGAATTTAGTAAAATGTCCTCAAATGTTCATCGATCCTACCTTATAGATGACCAAAAGAAGGCCCGTTAAAAATTATATAAATATTTGTCTGTTACCATTATAGCCGTCGGAATTATTGTTTATCGTTATCAAGCTGGATATACAAGAGATTTATGCATAAAGATATAGTTCGGACCAGAGGGAGAGGATATTGGAAATTCTAAATATCTCCGTTATTATACGTCGGATAACCAACCGTAGAACCAATCGTATTGTAAATTTAATTGTCTATAAATGTTGTTATATACATATTTTCTCTAATATGAATATTAACCGAGATTTTTAGAATATTTAGTTTTCGGCCTTCAGTAAACCCCCATCCCTGCTCATCTCATAATAAAAATAAGCTGTTATAATTTGATCATCTTTATTCTAAGTTTAAATACGAAATTTAGTGTTCATGAGACCTCTATTAAGCGAGACACATACAAATTCGTTTAATCGTTGCCAATCTCGATATTTAAACGATTTATGTAAAAAGAAAGATCAAGTTCGTTAATTGCAGAAATAGAATTAATGAGAGGCTGGAGGGGGTTTAGAGGGGGGATTCCAAACTTTCGAAATATCTTCATTATTATAATCATAATTATGATCGAAAAAGTGAAGGCAACTAATCTTATTTCAAACTTGATGTTCTATAAATGTTGTTCTACGCATATTTTCTGTATCACGAATATTAACAGAGATATATACTTTTTATATTAACAATAAGCTGTTATATTATGAAACACATTATTTGAAGCCTAAGTACCAAAAATAGTTCTCATTGAACTTTTACGATATGAGGCAAATGCAAACACAAGACGCACGTGGGAAATCTGCTTAGTTAACGCAGCCTCCGCGTGCCTGACTTTTTTCCTATTTATATAAAATTCTTAACGATTTAAAAACTTTGCGGTAGACTGGATATCATTTTTTCATCGAAATTTAACAAAATAAATCGACATTATATTTAGCAAATACCAAGTGAAATGAATAATCATTAGTACAAATTACGAAAGAATACTTAAGTAGGTAATTATATTTTAAAAAATAATTGTAGACGTAACACAACTTATACAGTATCAGTAACTTGTGTTAATTAATAAAGGTTGGTTTGTAGGCCTCGTCGACCACCAAAATCAATCATAGTTTTCGTCTATGTCGATCCCTGGGAAAGCGATTCGACTCGCTCGGGGTCAGCATAGACCACCTTGGGAATCCCGGGATACATGGTTTGTCGGTCAGTATAGTTCTGTTAAGCTGTTCATTTTGCACCTTCACTGTGGTCAGTGCGAAGTCGCTGCTTACTGGAACCACTTCGACTCTGGAAGACTTAGGTACAACTCCTTGATATAAGTGCTACAGGAGACACCTCATGTCCTTCTTGTTTAATCCCATGGGTTGGGGTTTCTCTTTCTGTCCAGGAATCACTAATAATGAAGTCTACAGTGCCATTCGAAAAAAAAAAAAAAAAAATAAGAAGTCAGGGGACTGCCGGTAGAAGTACTTTAGCTTTGATCGCTCAATTTTGGCATTGCTGAGAAATTTTTTTTACGAAGTCTTATTTTAAAAATATTTTTAGTCATTTATCAATAAGTAACAGTTATGTTCTATTTTACATGAAAAAATGAAATGACAAAAATAATAGTGATAAAAAAAAATGCCTTACAAAAATAAGTTAAGTACACTCAGAAAAATCAATTTCTATCCATAATTTCAACAACTCTTGCACCATCATCACTGCCAGCATCATCACCAATTTCTAAAAGTGATACGATCGGTATATGGTAGCTAAAGTAGGATACAAACAGTTTTGATTCGAATTTATTTAAATATCGGAATTTATTTAAATATTCGAATTTATTTAACTTCGGATTAAAATATCTATGAAAGTAAAAATGGTAGATATATAGTATCTGTGAACGAAATGATGCTGGTTTTGTCCTCTTTAAAATGGTATGCGAACGAAAACTCTAGCTAATTTGGTTCAGGAGTTATGAAGAAAAGAAGCTCCTTTAGCTTTGAGTTGAGTACTAGCGGTGGCGGTGTCGCGATTTCATACTTTTTTCCTCTCCCGCAAATGCTTCCTTACGGGGTGCACAACGTGCCTAAAGAAGTTTTCACTTAAAAAAAAAACAATATGTACGATCAAATGCCTACTTAAGCGTTGAATACATAGATAATATCTTCACATAAATAATTGATAGTCCTTCTCTAAGCCATTTGTAGATTAGACTAGAGGAATATATTAATTGTGTGAAACGTTTCGCGCCATTGAGGACATCATCAATCCTTGCTGGTGGTTATTCCATTCATCACACTGCCTGCCTCCCTCATCAACTCATGGGGCTTAGGACGCGATGGAAAGGTGAATCAGCCACTACCTCTTCTTATCTTATTATTATTATCATTATTTTTAGCAGATTTCCCTTAAGGGAATATTTGTCCCTTATATATATATTTGTCTGTTAACGCTCTAGCTGTCACAATTTTTGTTTGATCGGTACCAAACTGGGACGATAATAGTTTGATGTAAAAAGGATGATAAAGTTCGTTAATGGCTAAAATCGGACCAGTGTGAGGGGGGATTTTCGAAAATTCGAAATATCTCCGTTACCATACGTCGGATCAAAAATTTGTATAGAACCAATCTTATTGAAAATTAAATTTACTATAAATATTGTTCTATACATTTATTCTGTATCTTTAATATTAACCGAGATATTTGGATTTGTATTGTGAGTGTGGTCGGCTATGTTCGGGAGTTTCCGCCGAGCGCAGTAGCGCTAGTGTGTCCGTTTCACTAACTATTCGTCCTCGTGAGAATAGGTTATTATTAGGCAGATTTCTCTATTGTAAAACTTCACGTGGGAAATCTGCTTAGTTTAAGCAGCCCCTGAGTGACGGACTTTTTTTTTTGAGGTTACATATATTTTCCCGACGCTATCTCTAAGGCAAGACAGAAGTTTTTTAAATCCTTGTTAAACTCCATACTTTTAGTTGATCTCTCTTATGGGAAATCAGCTTTTGAGGTTGTAGCCATGACACGATTTTTGAAAAATTGCCTCAAATGTCCATCGATTCTACCTTCTACCATCGATTTCTCATTGAAGGAGCACTTTGCTTAATAATTACTTGTAGACAAGACCGTTTTATTGATCCTGATAAATTGGATTTTCTCTACCGTCCAGCATCTCAGTAGACATATTTGGCTTAAATTGGGAATATATTACTTACTGCTTCAGAATTCCTAAAAGAGATATCTTCTTTTGCAGAACGACTGAACGTGCTTTACGAGAGGAATTGGACGAGACTGGTGCATGCAGAGCTGCGTCAGCTGGAAACCCAAGTAGCGCGGGCAGTCAGAGCTGGGCTGGCAGAGCAGGATGTCAACTGGTCCTTCTCTGGATCGCTCCTATACTCGCTCAGTGTCATCACGACCATAGGTAAGCAGGTTGATCTAGCTCTTAGATTAGAGGTAAGTAGGCTAGTCTAGGCAGTGTCTTAGGTAAGTAGGCTAGTCTAGGCAGGGTCTTAGGTAAGTAGGCTAGTCTAGGCAGGGTCTTAGGTAAGTAGGCTAGTCTAGGCAGGGTCTTAGGTAAGTAGGCTAGTCTAGGCAGGGTCTTAGGTAAGTAGGCTAGTCTAGGCAGGGTCTTAGGCCATAGGTAAATAGGCTAGTCTAGGCAGGGTCTTAGGCCATAGGTAAGTAGGCTAGTCTAGGCAGGGTCTTAGACCATAGGTAAGTAGGCTAGCCTAGGCAGGGTCTTAGACCATAGGTAAGTAGGCTAGCCTAGGCAGGGTCTTAGACCATAGGTAAGTAGGCTAGCCTAGGCAGGGTCTTAGGCCATAGGTAAGTAGGCTAGTCTAGGCAGTGTCTTAGGCCATAGGTAAGTAGGCTAGTCTAGGCAGGGTCTTAGGCCATAGGTAAGTAGGCTAGTCTAGGCAGTGTCTTAGGCCATAGGTAAGTAGGCTAGTCTAGGCAGTGTCTTAGGCCATAGGTAAGTAGGCTAGTCTAGGCAGGGTCTTAGGCCATAGGTAAGTATTCTAATCCTGGCAGAACCTTGGCCACAGGTAAGTAGGCTAGTCTAGGCAGGGTCTTAGGTTATAGGTAAGTAGGCTAGTCTAGGCAGGGTCTTAGGTTATAGGTAAGTAGGCTAGTCTAGGCAGTGTCTTAGGTTATAGGTAAGTAGGCTAGTCTAGGCAGGGTCTTAGGCCATAGGTAAGTAGACTAGTCTAGGCAGTGTCTTAGGTTATAGGTAAGTAGACTAGTCTAGGCAGTGTCTTAGGTTATAGGTAAGTAGGCTAGTCTAGGCAGGGTCTTAGGTTATAGGTAAGTAGGCTAGTCTAGGCAGGGTCTTAGGCCATAGGTAAGTAGGCTAGTCTAGGCAGTGTCTTAGGTTATAGGTAAGTAGGCTAGTCTAGGCAGGGTCTTAGGTTATAGGTAAGTAGGCTAGTCTAGGCAGGGTCTTAGGTTATAGGTAAGTAGGCTAGTCTAGGCAGGGTCTTAGGTTATAGGTAAGTAGGCTAGTCTAGGCAGTGTCTTAGGCCATAGGTAAGTAGGCTAGTCTAGGCAGGGTCTTAGGTTATAGGTAAGTAGGCTAGTCTAGGCAGTGTCTTAGGCCATAGGTAAGTAGGCTAGTCTAGGCAGTGTCTTAGGTTATAGGTAAGTAGGCTAGTCTAGGCAGGGTCTTAGGCCATAGGTAAGTAGGCTAGTCTAGGCAGGGTCTTAGGTTATAGGTAAGTAGGCTAGTCTAGGCAGTGTCTTAGGCCATAGGTAAGTAGGCTAGTCTAGGCAGGGTCTTAGGTTATAGGTAAGTAGACTAGTCTAGGCAGGGTCTTATGCCATAGGTAAGTATTCTAATCCTGGCAGAACCTTGGCCACAGGTAAGTAGGCTAGTAGACATTTATGCTTAGCCGTGCTCGGCAAGGCTAGACCTGCCTACATCTATTCTTAATTTCTCCTGCGATAAGGAGCTTATTTTAACTGGACTAAAAATTTAAGCAGGCGTGAGATTTTTAGTGGCTGAGGTTTCAAAAATCGCAGAAGTAGGAATGTTAATCCCCACTCTCAGAAGACTGGAAACTCAAGCATTGGAAATACGAGGTCGTATCTCGGTTGAAGTCCGTCAAATGCTATGCAGATTTCCCAAGTCCTGGTTTACACACAATTGATCTCTCCGCTTTTCTTTCCGTGACTTAAGAGAATACTGCTAAAATTGAAATTACGCTAGCAAATGACTGACATCGTCCATGGTTTTCACAGATGCCAGGAATTTATCCATTTGTGACAAATACATTTTAACTGCATTACTCAAGAAATTTGCAGCCATGATTCCATCACGAAGAAGTCAGTTATTTTCTAACCCACAGATAAAGTATATTTTCTAAAAATGTTGATTCATTGTCTTTTATCAAATGTTGAAGCGCCAAAAAAGTGTCGTCTTCTGATTGTTAATTTATCAACAATGTTGCAGGTTGTGGAAATCTAGGGCCTAAGACAACAGAAGGGAAGCTGGCCACTATGGTTTATGCCTTGGTTGGTGTTCCTCTCATGCTGGTATGCTTCTCCCATCTAGGCTCCGTCCTTGCTAAACTCATACAAAGCGCCTACTCCTTCGCTTGCGGATGTTCCTTCAGGAGAAAATCAAACGGTAATATAATTATCATAAATAGCATACTTATTTATTTTCCATAAATCAAATAGAGTTCGAAATGAAACTAAGATCTGCTGGTGGTGAGGGAGACAAATATGGTTTCCCAAATATACACTTTTGTAGCTCCTCAAAATATAGTTTTATGTGCTTAGTGCATTCAGCAATTTACTCTGCCTTAACCAGAGTGTTAGAACAATATAACTACCCATACAAGCACTAACGCGCTCACCATTCAAGCATTCACAAGCCCAGCCTACATCAAGGTTCATCCCATGTTAATAGGATTTATAAAATACATTACCATATTTCAATACGTTTGTGAGTCTTGGGGCTGGTTTATACAGGTTTTACTATCCACTTCACTTCTAAAACCAGATCCTCGGGGTGGCGGAGGGTCGTCAAGGTGTGTCCGGCGCCTGAACTGAGGATCTCGAAACATCCTGTTCGTGCCCTTGGCGTTAATGATGTTTGGGTCTACCTTGGCGTTCCTTTCTCTCCTCATGGTGCGGAGGCATTGGCACCTGATTGGAGGACTGTCATGTTTAATCTGGACAGGGTCCCATTGAAACCGCAGAAGAAGTTATAGGCTATGAGGACCTACGTTTTGCCCCGGTGGCTTCATGGCTTGGAGCTAGGAAAACCCATCCCGATGGAGCTCCGCCGGATGGATATAAGTATAAGGGCTTCTGTGCGTAAGTTGGTGCATCTCCCTCATACATCTTGCAATGCTTTTATTCATGGATCTATCTATGAGTGACGATGATCTGGGGATCACTTGTTTGGCTCGCGCCGTTCCATTCTTTAGAGCAAGGAGGCTACAGAAATTGCAGAATGATTTGGATAACCGAGGAGCATCGCTTGGGGTGAGGTGTGGTACTGGAGGTGGCCTGCTGCCTCCGGATAGTATTGTATGGGTGCGTGAGCTTTGTATGAATGAATTGTATGCGAGTGTAGACTTCAAGGACATGAGCTAATGTGGTAAGGTTCCAGCTTCTGCAGCATGGACACGTTCATGAGCAGAGGATTTGACTCGAAGGAATTTTATCGCCTTTATTAAGATTGTAGGAGGGACTATTCCTACCCGGGTAAGGACGTCTCGTGGTAAGCCGGATAGGATTAGGATTGCCATTTGCCGATCTGGCTGTGGAGGATTGGAAACGGATGCTCATGTTTTGGGTAACTGTATTGCTGCCAAGAGACTTCGAATCCACCGGCATAATGAAGTGGTTAGCTTTGTAAGGCTGGGCTTTATAATGCGAGGATGGAGTACTTGGTACGAGAATTTATTCGTAACCTCTGTTGGATCCTTTTGGCCAGACGTAGTTGTTAAGTGGAGGACAAGTGTGGCAATTATTGATGTTCATATTGTTACTGCAGTGGGCCCATTGGAGGACATCTTTCAGAGGAAGAAAGAAAAATACGACAGGTTGGAGCTGAAGATAGCGGTTGCCCAGGTCGCCGAGGTTGAGCCAGGCATGGTCCAGTGACCCTGTCTTACAAAGGTGTCTGGTGTAAGAGTGCCAACGGATTGCGGGATACTGGCATGAGCAGTACAGCAATGCAGTGGAACATCATCCTGGTTCTTCGTGGTTCCTGGATAGTCTGGGGCGTGTTTGCAGCTAGGAATGGACAACTAGGCTGGAAGACAAGGCGTTGGCTGAGGCAGGAAGAGGGAATCCACTTGGCGAACGTTTTCCAAGGCCAAGACGTGTGGTGGAATTTGTTATTCTTTAAGCCTTTTTTTAATGTATTATATTATTGTTCTTTGTTTTTGTTTTTTTGCCAATTAGATAGGTTGAACTCCTTCTCAAGATGCTTGCACGTTTATTAATAATAGTCGCCTTGGAACAATGTTGGGGTTAGGGAGACCCAGTTTGTGTAAGGAGTTGGTTTGAGCCACAAAATATTACTTGAGTAAGATAATGGTTTATTGTATATATTTTTGTTTGTTTTTTGTCTGAAAACCCAAAAAAATAGTTATAATTTTTATGAGACTTCGGGTAGCATTAAGCAATAGGTTTCTATACTGCTTCTAAACTTACAGTCGTGTATTCTATTCTGAAATTTATTTAGAGCAATAAATATAATTCCTAGATAAGGGTTGACATGCCTTCCTGATTTTCCTTAGAATTATGTACAGTATGTTCATTTTTACCAAAATATTAAAGAAGATTGATACCAGATGTTTTTGATCTAACAATACGATAACTCACCCTGAAGTCTAACTATTCTATGCCAACACATCGAAAGCCCATCGTGTGATCAAACTGTCCTAAGCCAAAACTATGAACTTCTCATTCTACATATTCCAAGCTATCTCATAACATCTCATTCTAGTTCCCTCCTACTTCAGGCCAACTCTTTAACTCTACGTATTCCGAGGGAATGCTATAAAATCCTATAAAAGATACAACGTATTACAAGGCACCACTAAAGAATATTATCCTAGATTCTTCGTACTCCAAAAAAACTCTTTCAAATTTTTCCTCTTTAATATACCCGTCCTTCTTCTTCCTATCCGAAGTTCTATCCTGAGTCCAACATAGCCCAAGCCAATTGTATAATATCCCAACTTATAACTGTATTAAAACTACGTATTCCGAAGAAGCATTACTAAATCCCATTCGGGATTCTGCTAATTCCAATGCAACACAATGGAATTTATATAGTGTTTACTTTGGAAAACCCTCACCACTATTTCTATCTATTTATTAATTTCCTTGATGCCAATATATCGAATTTGAAGAAAATTCAGCATTCCTTTGATATGTGGACGTTAAACCTCTGATTATTGTGTGTTCCAGAGAGAATGGAGCTGGAGGAGAGACGAGCAGGAGCTGTGCGAGGCGTGGAAGTGGTTGGAGGCGGCTGTGGCCGGGCTGTCTGCAGGCTGACATCACTAGACAGTGTTCTTGATTATCCTACGAAAGGCCAGAGTCTAGACTCGGATGAGGAAGATTCACCCATCAGGAGGTATTTGCTACAAATCTCAGTGGACATGCACACACCATATCCAAATCTCAGAAGACATGCACACACCATATCCAAATCTCAGAAGACATGCACACACCATATCCAAATCTCAGAGGACATGCACACACCATATCCAAATCTCAGAGGACATGCACATACCATATCCAAATCTCAGAGGACATGCACACACCATATCCATATCTCAGAGGACATACACACACCATATCCAAATCTCAGAGGACATGCACACACCATATCCAGATCTCAGAAGACATGCACACACCATATCAAAATCTCAGAGGACATACACACACTATATCCAAATCTCAGAGGACATACACACACTATATCCAAATCTCAGAAGACATGCACACACCATATCCAAATCTCAGAAGACATGCACACACCATATCCAAATCTCAGAGGACATACACACACCATATCCAAATCTCAGAAGAAATGCACACACCATATCCAAATCTCAGAAGACATGCACACACCATATCCAAATCTCAGAAGACATGCACACACCATATCCAAATCTCAGAGGACATACACACACCATATCCAAATCTCAGAAGACATGCACACACCATATCCAAATCTCAGAGGACATACACACACCATATCCAAATCTCAGAGGACATGCACACACCATATCCAAATCTCAGAGGACATGCACACACCATATCCAAATCTCAGAGGACATACACACACCATATCACAATATTTGGTACACACTTTTAGTTTTGATGACCACACAATTTTATACACTCAGTATCTTTGTAAATCCAAGATGGCCGCCGTTATGAAATGGTGGCCATACTTATTTCTTCCAAACTCCCTCAATAAGGGTATGAATTGAAAAGGCTTGTCTAGTAAAATGAGTACAGTATGACAAAATACGTAAGCTCATATGACCGCGAACAAAATGGCCGATTACATATTTTTTTCTTCAAAGCTCTATCAATATTCGTATCAAATGAAAGGGCTTTACAAGTAAAACTCAGTTGGTGGACCATAGAGTTTAGGCAGTCTATACTTACATTTAAATTGAAATCTACGCGTCTAATCAAAACAAAGAATTTCGCCAACTTCAAATCGGGATTCAAATATGAATCTCCCACCCAAGTCAAGATTTCGTATCCTATTGAGGACTGTGTGACATTATGGTTTTTAAAAATGATGACGAGAAATCAAAACTATAAACTTGGTAAATAAAAAGTTCTTTTTTAAGATAAACTTTTTTATTGCAAAAAAAATGCATATCAAAATTATGAGGAAAATGTACTAAAAACTAAAAATTCTCATTATCAATCTATGGCATTGATCAGACAAATAAAAAATATCGTGAGGCATTTATTATCAAATGAATGGTTGACATGATAGAAACTTCACAAGCCCCATGATTTTATTTGTATTTATTTATTAACGTCCACTTTTTGCAACTAAGCAACTTATGTACAGGTTACCACCCTTAGGATTTTATTTATTTGTCAGATCAATGCCCTGGATTGATGAGGAGAGGGCCGAGGTGACTGCTGTCAAACACCTAGCATTATTTTTTAGCTTTTAGTACGGTTTCTTCATAATTTGTATCTGTATTTTTTTTTTCAATAAAACCGTTATCTTAAAAACAATTGGGGGCTCAGGTTAGTCATGTGAGTTAAAGCGTTGAACTTAATCTTACATGGTAAACCTAGAGTGGCGAGTTCGATTCTTGCCTGGGCAAAGGAAATTATTTAGTGACGAAATTCATTAAATAACATCCTGAGTCCCACCATGGCTAGAAATGGGTGGTAACCTGTAGATAACACGCCCCAATAAGCCTAAGTTGCAAAAAGTGGACGTTAATAAATAATAATAATAAGGCATTTTAGCAAATATTGAAGTTAGTAATTTTTTCAACACATGATAATGCTAGTTTTATCAGCTAGTATTCCTATGGGTAAGGTTATTTAATGAAAACTATATTCAGAAAATGTAAGCAAATTCGGTCTTTACCTCAGTTTGAATAAAAATATCAGTCAGTAATGTCTCGTCCCCAGAATGTGAAAGTGGCTCTTCTTGTAATATTAATAATGAAAGTTCTTAGTGAGATCGAAGGGCAGAAAGGAAACTTGCCTCAAGTCTGTGACGACAAAATGTACTGCCAGGGAGAACTGCTACACACTATTCAGCTAGCAGGAATATACAATGACTCAAAAACATTTGTAGACAAGAAACTCAAAGACAGAGCAACTGTGCAAACAAACTTTGAGCAATTTATGACTGAGCACAACTCCACGCCATCAAAAGCACAGGTGAAGAAATTCGTAGAGGACAATTTCGACCCGGAAGGTTCGGAATTCGAGCCGTGGCATCCGACGGACTGGAAGAAAAAGCCTCAATTCATAAATAAAATTCGGGACGAGAAATATCAGAAATGGGCGAGCCACTTAAATGAGAAATGGAAAAAACTCGGGAGGGACATACTGGAAGCTGTGGAGAAAAAGCCGGAACTTTACTCTCAGATATACGTCAAGTATCCGGTAATAGTTCCTGGAGGTAGGTTTAGGGAATATTATTATTGGGATTCCTATTGGACTATAAGAGGCCTGCTTATTTGTGAAATGAAAGAGACTGTAAAAGGAATGCTGAGAAACTTCAAGGAATTGGTCGAAAAGATTGGATTGATACCAAACGGAGGAAGGGTATACTACTTGCGCAGGTCGCAACCACCGCTCTATATCCCAATGGTGCAATCTTACTTGGATTTCACCAATGACAACAGTATATTAGGCGAACTTATGAGCTCAATGGAACAAGAATTCGACTTCTGGATGAAAAACAGAACTGTTAAATTTCTAAAAAATAACCAGGAATACACGATGGCTATTTATAACACTGAGACAGCTGGGCCGAGACCTGAGTCCTACAGAGAAGATGTAACTGATGCAAAAGCCTTTGACGCAGAAGAGGAAAAGTTGGAATTCTACAACGAACTAAAGTCGGCAGCAGAATCTGGTTGGGACTTCTCCAGCCGATGGTTCATGGGAGAAAATGGGTCGATGGACAATTCCCTCAAACTTATTAACATCAAAGTCAGATCTATAATTCCTGTAGACCTCAACGCTATTCTATGTTGGAATGCCGAAATATTGGGACAGTTAAATGATAAACTTGGCAAGAAGGATAAGGCTCACAAGTACAAGAAAATTGCTGGTGATTTTAAAGCCGCCATCAATGCAGTGCTCAGGGACGAGGCAGCGGGAATATGGTTCGACTATGATTACCGAAACAGTAAATCGAGGAAAGAGTTCTACCCTTCGAATTTTGCTCCGTTGTGGACAATGTGTTACGATCAAGCTAAAAAAAATCAAGTGGGGAAGAAAGCAGTTTCTTACTTGAAGAAAATGGTGGTGAAAGAAAAAAATGTCGGTGGAATACCTTCTTCGCTGATTACAAGCGGCGAACAATGGGACTACCCGAACGTGTGGCCGCCGCTCCAACACATGATAGTCGTGGGTCTCGAACAGACTGGCAACCAAGAAGCGAAGGACGAGGCGTTCTTCTGGGTAGAACGATGGGTCAAGAGTGTCCACGCAGCCTTCGAAGGGTCGGGCAACATGTACGAAAAGTATTCATCTGAAAAATTTGGAGAATATGGCCACGGTGGAGAATATGCTACTCAAGAAGGTTTTGGTTGGACCAATGCGGTTATCTTGGAATTCCTTTCTCAGTACTACAGCTCACAAAGCCCTACAGAGGAAAGCGGGCAAACATTTTTGGAACCAGGAGTCATTTGTATCATATTGCCATTTCTAGGAGTATTCGTAAATTACTTATTGAACCAAATAAGAAACTTCGCAGCAAAAAATAAATGATATTAAATTACTGAAGTAAAAACTAATGATAACAAATTTAGGCCAAATTTCAAAAAATAAAAAATATCTGGTGAAAGACTGCTAGGTTATTTATACAGGATGTCTTAAAAGTGCCAACAAGAAACTTGTGTGCTCCATGTGGATGTAAACAGGAAATCTTCCCGCTGCTGTTATAGGTAATCTCAGTCGTTACAATATTAACAGACTCTAGTCATCACTCATTAATTTAGCATTTTTTAGTTTACATTCATTAACATTTTTTAAGTTAGTCATGCACATGGATTGCTTTAATAAAGGGTAAACAGTTCTCTGAGCGATCCTCGGAGGAAACAAAAGTCCGTCACGGCTTAACTAAGCAGATTTCTCACGTATTTGCATTATCTCAAAACGTAAAAGTTCAATGAGAACATTATTTGGTAAATGAGCTTCAAATAAAGAATCATAATGTAATAGCTTATTGTTAATATGACAGGAGTAGGAGTGGGGGTTTACTGAAGGCCGATAACCAAAAAGTGCACATATCTCAGTTAATACTGAAGATAGAGAATAAATGTATATAACAATATTTACAGTACATTTTATCTTCAATAAAATTGGTTCTGTACAATTTTTCGATCCGAGGTAGAGTAACGGAAATATTTCGAATTTTCAAAATTCTCTCCCACTTTTTCGATTTCAGCCATTAACAAGCTCGACCTTTAGTTCTGTATGAAACGCTTTATATCGAATTTATGGTTACGATCAAATAAGAATTCCGTCTGTTACCTCTCTAACGGTCGCAATTATTGCTTTATCGTTACCAAACTCGACATTTAAGTAATATATTTAATTTAATGTTCTATAAATGTTGTTATATGCATTTGTTTAGTGTTCGGCCTTCGGTAAACCCCCACTCCTACTCATGTCATATTAACAATAATCTGTTATATTATGAAGCACTTTATTTGAAGCCTAAATACCCAATATATTGTTCTCATTGGACTTGTCGTTTTGAAATAAATACAAATACGATAGACATTTTTCGAAAATCACGTCATGAGTATGTCCTCAATAGCTGATTTGTCTTAAGGGAAGCAAGATATAGCATATTACTATTTATTAACTTCCACTTTTTGCAACTAAGGACGAGTTATCTACAGGTTACCACCCTTTTCTAGCCAGGGTGGGACTGATGAATTCCGTCACTAAATAATTTCCTTTGCCCAGGCGAGTATGGAACTCGCCACTCTAGGTTTGCCATCTGCGATTAAGGACTACGCTTTAACTCACATGGCTAACCTGTGCCCCACGCACCCCCCATAGCATAGTTAGTAATTTTAGCATAGTTGAGATGGCAGTGAGATATTATCTAATTGATGTTACATGATTAATGTTTTGTGTATTTGTTTTGCAGCAGAGGGGCAGCTAACGAAACGCCGAGCAGAATGCCTTTGATCTGGCGCGGTGATCGAGCCTGTACTCCACCGCCACCTCCTCAGTTCCGCTCCCAACCAGGCCCCTTAGCCCCACCTCTACTAGCGGTCTGCCTTCTCATCGCCTACCTCTCACTGGGTGCTTGGCTGTTCGCCGTCTGGGAGCAAGGCACCTATCTAGAAGGGTTCTACTTCACCTTCACGGCACTCACTACCATCGGCCTCACCGATCTAGGCAGGGGAGCCGGCAAACGCCCCGAAGTACATCTCTTGGCTCTATGTCTCTTCATCGTCTTCGGGCTCGTGGTCGTGGCAACGGCGTTCGCTCTAGTCCAGGAACAGGTCGTCTCCAAAACCAGGCAGCTGGCCGCCTCTCTCGGAGTTGTCAAGAAAGAAGAACTGCCAGTATGATACAAAATCGGAACCTGCCTCATTATAGTTTATCCCATGACAATTATTTTGAGCATGCATTTAACTGGCTGATCAATTTATAACTTATAAGAGAGTTATGCAATTAAAAAAGTTGTCCCCAATTATTTATTTTTTTTAAATTGCATGTAAAAATCCTTAACATTAAGTGTCCAATTTTTCAAATGTGTATTACTAAATATTTATATCAACTGTACTATGAATCTCTCAGAATTCATAATCTTCAGGTTTTTGGACTTACAAGTAGTTCAATTTCACATAAAAATGAAATATTATAATCAGTTTTTGGATATATAGTAAAAATTTTGTAAGTTTGAGATGCCGTTAGTGACCTTCTTGAGAAAACTCATTTTCTGACGCAATGGAAAAAGAAAACATAACTCTCAGGCAAAATATAAAAATAAAGGTTTAAAAGGAGGTATTTTTAAAGGAGGCTCAGGTTAGCCATGTGGGTTAAAGCATTGGCCTTAATCTCGCATGGTAAACCTAGAGTGGCTAGTTCGATTCCAACCTGGGCTAGCCCGATAAAGGCTACTGTTCCAATGGGGGTTATGCTTGACCATCTCCTAGCCAATTTGTTTGCATTTTCGTTTCCTGGGATACCCTGGTAGCCAGTATATTGTCACCTTTTTGGCCGTTAATAATTGTTCCAGCCTGACAACACAATCCTCCACAACTCTAGAACTTATTGCTGTTCCTGCCAGTGCCCTACAGGCAGCCTGACAATCAGTCAGAATATCAATAACCTTTCACACCACTTTAAGCTCGGCTAATTGATTGGTAGCTGGCAATATTGCACAAATTTAGGCTCGAAAAACTGCTGGACTGGGTCCCAAAGCTATAGGAGCCCATGCTCCACTCCTATGCAGGACCATGTGTTTAATTGCCTAATTTCTATATCTTTCACAGAGAGATAGTTAAATTAGATCTCTTTGGTATTCACAACTAACTTTAACATATGTTATTGCAAATGGTCATCCCAGATCTCTATCTTGCCGGTCTTGTCCACTATATATACTTTGCCTTACCTTTTTTTTTTATAGACACTTTAAGTCATGCCCTCCTTACTCAAACCCTTCTACCACATCCTTTAATGCAATGTCAGTGATTAATTCAACATCAGCTGACACTCCATATTGTATATTGTACTACCAATATTAAGTTCAGTTAGATATCTCATATTGTATATACAGCATGACTAAGTTGATTATACACAAAAGAATCAAATGTGAAATAATTGTATGCAAAGCAGTCATCACAAGCCTACAGTTTCTTTCTTATATTGAAATAAAACTGAAGAAAGGAATTAACTCCAATTGCCAGGGAAGTTTTCACTTTCAAGCTTTGTGTTCTCATGCAGACTCCAATTTTAGTATATGTACCGCCGAAGCGAGTACATATACTAAAATTGGCTCAGGTTAGCCATGCGAGTTAAAGTGTTGACCTTTATCTCACATGGTAAACCTAGAGTGGCGGGTTCCATTCTCGCCTGGGCAAAGGAAATTTAGTGATGAAAGTCATTAAATAACATCCTAAAATCCCACCCTGGCTAGAAAAGGGTGATAACCTGTAGATAACCCGTACTGATTAGCCGAAGTTGCAAAAAGTGGACGTTAATAAATAAATAATAATAATAATCATGCAGGCTCACATTAATTTTTTTAATTTCATTCAGCCCTCTGCATATTGCCTTATTTTTCATTAATAAACAACTGCAATCCTTTTTATTTTGTATCATCCTCCATTTTCTGACATTGAATAACCCCCCCCCCATACTCTTCTTAAAGGATTATTTGAAAATTATTATTATGAAGACAGTTGGAATTGAAGATAAAAACTGGCTACTCTCAAGTCAATCCATTATCTTGGATTCATAGTCAACCACTATATTAAAATATAGTTTTAAATTATTATTAATATTTTAATGTATATATTTATTAGTAGGCATTGTTTGTGTTTATGATTTATTTATTTTTTATATATTTACTTAGTTATTGGACTTTCGCAGATGTGGCAATTTCGCTCGAAATAAAAGCTTCATAAATTAAAGAACAAACAAAGATAAAAAAAAAAAACAAAAAAAAAAACAACAACAAAAGAAATAACAAAAACAGAAATGGAACACGACAAAGAACAAAATACATAATAAGGGAGTAAGCATACAAGGCAATTCAAAACTAGGTACAAAACTGAAACACAATAACTGACAATCAAAACATAGTCGCATTGGACAATAGGGAAATCATTCAAAAAATATTTAAATAATTAATGAATAAACAGATAAATAAACAAATAAAATAAATGCATATGTATCTAAAATAATTAAAGTTGAGATAAAATATAAGCTGTTACAGATGACTATTTACATAAAACTCCATAAATAAATTATTTATTCTACTTATCTTTTTTCTTTTCTATTTTTTGTCTTTATATTTTTATTTTATATAAGATAAAATTATAATAGAGTCTATTATAGTAGACTCACTTGGAATCATAAATAGCCACATTTATGACTAATAACAATTATATATGTCATTATTATTTTGATTATATATATATATATATATATATATATATATATATATATATATATATATATACATATGTATATATAATCACTTCTTTTTTTTTAATTATTTTATTACTATTATTATTTTTATATCTTATATTATTTTAGTAGATTCTTATTACCACTCCTTATATTATGTTTTGAACTTAAACCATTATTAATCTAAAAAACTGTTGTAATTACTTTTTTTAAAACTAAATATCGGCCACATGGATGGTTTAGCTGTGTCTTCACCAACCCAATGTGTTTCGGAAGCACAAACTTTTATTTCTGAACAAAGTTTTTTCTATTAATTTTTTGTTGGCTTAATTTTTGTCGCAGACATATTACTTTTTTTTAGCTCAATTTTTATTTCATTAAACTTTACTTTTTTTTAATGTCATGAGCTTGATAATTTAGTTGCGTAGTCAGTAACACACCATCGGTCAGCAACCACCCCTAATTCTTAAAGTGTTTTTCTTCCCAACTCCAGCTACTTCAATTGTTTAATTTTCACTACACAAACAGTTAACTTTATATATTACCGTTAAAAAGTTTTGTTTAAGCGTTTAATTTTAAGCCATAGTCTGGTTATAATAATAATTTATAATATAATAATTTATTTGTATTTCACAAAACCAAACAATAATACACGGCAGGTCACTAATAGTACCTTAAACAACTAGACCAGTACAATAAGTCGCAAATATTTACTATGTATCAACTCTTCTCTACTGAATATGTGTTATTTTAAAGTTTCAATGGCAAATAAATCTCCAATAAGTTAATTAAAGTCTGCTTTCTTTTCATTGTTGATTACAGCAAAAAAATCAGCAAAAACAATATTTTAATCTTCTAATAATGATTTGTGAATTCTATTTCTTCTATTATTCTTTTGTAAATAGGATGTAAATATGACTGACTGTACTACGTGACTGTACCTATTTGTAATGAAAAATATTGTTGTACATAATAACTGTTTATATAGCAACTTAGAATGTAATGTAATTATAACAAGTACATTCACTCTTTTAAAGAAATGTATCTTTTTATGGAATTTGTGAAAAATACATGAAGTGACGAAGTATAGAATCCTTATTTTCTCCTTTTATCCCGATCAACTGGTAGCAGGTAAGTTTTTGGTAATGATATTAACATTTATTTTAAAGAAATCGATCGTATAGTATTATAGGAGAATGTATAAACAATTTCTGAAAAACATGATTTTTACTTCCTTATATGAAGAAAATAAAGTATTGTAATAGCAAAAATTTTCAGATTCAGGGTGAAAGTCAAAAATTGAAAATTTCTAGGTACCTACTGAATAAAAAAAAGTCAGTCACACAGCTGCTGCATAAACTAAGCAGATTTCCAACGTGAATTTTAATAATAAATAAACCTGCATACTGCTGGCACAACACCACCGTGTAATAAATACAAACGGTAATAAGAAATTTTTCCCCTCCCGGCGGAAAGCATCTCGAATGTAAACAAACAGGTCTGCCAACGGCTTTCAGCTATGGTTTTTCTTTACAACACCAGAAAGAAAAACAATTACTGAAACATATCAGAATGTAATATATTCATTTTATTGAAATCAATGTACTATATCTAGTAGTGTAATTTATAATGAATAAGAATAAATTTTATCGCAATGAATCAAATTCTAGTAGTCCAAGAATTTAAGATGGGGGAGGGGCCACAAGAACATATTTGCATGTATCTAGAATAATAAAGGTCTCTGGAAAATAATATTTGGTATTTAAGCTTCGAATAATATGTATTATACAACAAAGTATTGTTTATGTAACACGAGTAGAAGTAGGGGTTTACTGAAGGCTGAAAACTAGAAAATGCAAATATCTCGGTAATAATCAAGATAGAGAATATGTATATAACAATATTTATAGTACATTTATTTTGAAATAAGTTATATTCTATAAAGTTTTTCTATCAAACTTACAGTAACAGAGATATTTCGAATTTTCAAAATTATCCCCCTCTAAACCCCCCCTCCCCTCCCTCTGGTCCGATTTCAGCTATTAACGAACTTGACCTTTCTTTTTACATAAAACGACAAAATATCGAGTTTGGTAACGATCAAACAAAAATTAAGACCGCTAGAGCAGTAACAGACAAATATATTATATATATATATATATATATATATATATAATTGTGTTGATGTTTTCGTCCAGGTTATATTTATATATGGGTTGTTATTCATTGTGGAGTTTTGGTCAATGTTGGTGAAATAAATCTTAGTTTATGCCAATATTTCGAGAATCTTTATTTTCTCAAGCAAGACTAAAGTTACCTATATACCTATACTAAAACCCTAGTCCTAGTGCAATAACCATGTGTAATAGTTTGCAGGTATCTTTAGCCTTGCACTGAATAAGAGAAAATAAAGATTCTCAAAATATCGGCATAAACTAAGATTTATTTCACCAACATTGACCAAATCTCCAAAAAAAACAACAACACCATATATCTATATATATATAAAATTGTAACCTCTGTCTGTACATTGATTTTTTTCGCGAAATTTCACGATAACTTTTCGTTTCACATGTCATAGACACCATATCTGCATTTTGTTTCTTTGGTGTCTGTTTGTTTGTTTGTTTGTTTATTTGTTTGTTTGTTTATTTGTTTGTTTGTTTGTTTGTTACCTTTTCACGCATAAACGGCTGAACCGAATTTTATGAAACTTGGTATGTATATTACTACTAGCCCAACTTAGACTTTAGGCTATATTAATATTCTCTAAGACGAACAGGAGTGGGGGTTATAAGGGAGGCCTGAAATTAAAAATAGCGATATTTCGTTTCCTATTGCTTTTTCAGCAAATATGCACATAACAAAAGTTGTTTATTTTGTTATTAAGAGTAACTTTTGTTATATACACTTTTGTCGTATACGGAAGTATAAATGAGTTATACGCTATAAACTAAAGCGGGAGTCCACAATTTTATTTGGCACTAAAGACTCAACCGAATTAAACCAAACTCGGTATGTGAATTAGTACTAACGCCTTCATTATAATAAGCCATACTAACATTTCTAGGAACGGGCAGGAGTGGGGGTTATAAGGGAGGCCTGAAATTAAAAATAGCGATATTTCGTTTCCTATTGCTTTTTCAGCAAATATGCACATAACAAAAGTTGTTTATTATGTTATTTAGAGTAAATTTTGTTTTATGCACTTTTGCCGTATACGGAAGCATAAATGAGTTATACGCTATAAGATATAGCGGGAGTCCACAATTTTATTTGACACTAAAGACTCAATCGAATTAAACCAAACTCGGTATGTGAATTAGTACTAACGCCTTCATTATAATAAGCTATACTAGCATTTCTAGGGACGGGCAGGAGTGGGGGTTATAAAGGAGGCCTGAAATTAATAATAATGATTTCCTATTGGGGTTTCGGCAAATATGCACATAACAAAAGTTGTTTATTTTGTTATTTAGAGAACTTTGCTCAACACTTCTTTTCAATATGAACTACCAGGTGTTTCATTTCTGAAAAAATTAATTCAAATGTATGTTAATATTTTCTCCTTAATAATTCAAATCTATGCATAATGCACAGGAGACGGGAAATATGGCAATATGCAGGACAGTGAAGTCTTACATAAAAAAATAATTTTATTATTAACAAATGCCAACAATGGGTATTAACCCTAAACACTGGAACGGGTAAATGTCAAAATATTGTGCAAAGTAAAGCCTTGCCAAAAATATACCATCACCATTCAGCCTCAAATGAATTCCCGAGCGAAGCCGGGTATCTGAGCTAGTATATATATATATATATATATATATATATATATATATATATATATATATATATATATATAAAATTGTAACCTCTGTCTGTACATTGATTTTTTTCGCGAAATTTCACGATAACTTTTCGTTTCACATGTCATAGACACCCTAACTGCATTTTGTTTCTTTCGTGTCTGTTTGTTTGTTACCTTTTCACGCATAAACGGCTGAACCAAATTTCATGCAACTTGGTATGTATATTCCTACGAGCCCAACTTAGACTTTAGGCTATGCTAATATTCTCTGAGGCAAACAGGAGTGGGGGTTATAAGGGGGAGGCCTGAAATTAAAAATAGCGATATTTTGTTTCCTATTGCATTTTCGGCAATTATGCACATAACAAAAGTTGTTTATTTTGTTATTTGGAGTAACTTTTGTTATATACACTTTTGTCGTATACCGAATTATAAACGAGATATACGCTAAAACCTATAGCGGAAGTGAACAATTTTATTTGGCACAAAAGACTCAACCGAACTAAATAAAACTCGGTATGTGTATTAGCACTAACGCCTTCCTTATAATAAGCCATACTAACATTTCTAGGGACGGGCAGGAGTGGGGGTTATAAGGGAGGAGTGAAATTAAAAATAGTGATATTTTGTTTCCAATTGGGGTTTCGGCAAATATGGACATAACAAAAGTTGTTTATTTTGTTATTTAGAGTAACTTTTGTTATATACACTTTCGTCATATACCTAAGTATAAATGAGTTATATGCTAAAAATTATAGCGGGAGTCAACAATTTTATTTGGCGCAAAAGAATCAACCGAACTAAATAAAACTCGGTATGTGTATTAGGACTAACACCTTCATTATAACAAGTCATACTAACATTTCTAGGGACGGGCAGGAGTGGGGGTTGTAAGGGAGGCCTGAAATAAAAAATAGCGGTATTTCATTTTCTATTGGGTTTTCTGCAAATATGCACATGACAAAAGTTGTTTATTTTGTTATTTAGAGAAACTTTCTCAACAATTCTTTTCAATATGAACTACCAGGTACCTCACCGGGAAAAATTAATTCAAATAGATGTTAATATTTTATCCTTAATGATTCAAATATATGCATAATGCACAGGAAACGGGAAATATGACAATATGGAGGACAGTGAAGTATTACATAAAAAAATAGTTTTATTATTAACAAATCCACAGAAACGACGGGTGTTAACCCTAAACACTGGGATGGGTATATGTCAAAATATTGTGCAAAGTAAAGCCTTGCCAAAAAAATAGCATCACCATTCAGCCACAAATGAATTCCCGAGCAAAGCCGGGTATCTGACCTAGTATATATATATATATATATATATATATGTATATATAATGTGTAATTTATTTGTTGATAATTTATAGTTGTCTCTATGAGATTATGAAGGAAAAACTGTCATCGTATGTAGCAACACATGAGGTGTGGGCATTGCAATATAAAGGTATAAGTAGCTTACTTTAAAAATGTAATCGGAATACAACTTTTTCATATATGGTTGAATTTGTCATTAGATGTGCTATATGATTCATAATAAAATAAGTTTAAAAATTGAGGTAGGGAAAATTTTGAAAAATATGACATTTTAAAATAATTGATCGTACAGTTTTGAAGTACATTAAGAACCATAAAACTACCATTTGAAACTTTTTTTTATATCAATTACTGTTTTAACAATATTCGCTCAGAAATATAAAAAATTCCATCACGCAGGGGCTACGTTAACTAAGCAGATTTCCCACGTGCGTCACACATTTGCATTTATCTCAAAACATAAAAATTCAATGAGAACAATATTTGGTATTTAGGCTTACAAAAAAGTGCTTCATAATATAACAGCTTATTGTTAATATGACGAGTAGGAGTGGGGGTTTACTGAAGACTGAAAACTAAAAAATGCAAATATCTCGGTTAATAATCAAGATACTGAAAAAACGTATATAACAATATTTATAGAACATTACATTTTCAATAAGATTGGTGCTACACAATTTTTTTATGCATAATAACAGAGATTTTAAGAATTTATTTAATTCTTCTCCCCTAAACCCCCCCCCTTCCCACTGGTCGGATTTCAGCCATTAACGAACTAGTTCTTCCTTTTTACATAAAACGATTAAATATCAAGTTTGGTAATGATTAGAATAAAATTGCGACCGCTAGAGTGATAATAGACAAATATATATACATATATAAATATATATATATATATATATGTATATATATACATATATATATATATATATATATATATACACTAGCTCAGATACCCGGCATCGCCAAGGAATTCATTTGAGGCTGAATGGTAATGATATTGTTTTGGCAAGGCTTGACTTTGCACAATATTTTGACATTTATCCGTCCCAGTGTTTAGGGTTCATACCCGTCGTTTCTGTGGATTTGTTAATAATAAAATTAATTTTTTATGTAAGACTTCACTGTCCTCCATATTGTCCGCTCCTCTCGCAATAGAGAGTTTGAGTACCAGGCACGTCTAGAAATAAAATAGCTGGTCGCAGCAGAGAAGGAGGGTTAGATCATAAAAAAAAATGAATAAAATGTAGGGCATTAATAATTTAATGATTAAAATAATAATCCTCTTCTCATGTGAGATAGACAAAATAACATAACAAAAAATTAAACCCTTTGAAATTAATGATGATAAAAACTTAATATTATATTACAAACTAATTGGCCAACTAATGAGCTCTTAACATAATAATAATAATAATATCTTATCTGAAGACAGAGAGAGAGAGAGAGAGAGAAAATGATGGCCGGGGAACACGTGGTGTCCGTTTGAGGCGTTGTCCTGGTCGGGATGTCCGGCAGCGATGGCTGTAGCTGTACGAGAGGAGCGGCAGCTGAGCCGAAGAGAGGTGAAATAGCAGCTGGGCCGATGAGAACTGTCTCAGTAGATGTAGCCTTGGTGAAGGTCTAGGCAGAACTGGCTTGGTTAATCCCCGAAGCCTGCGAACAGCTTGAAAACTCGGCGATAAGAGAATGTTTTGGGATTAGCCTGGCGCCTGGCTCTATCTCTGTCTCTCTCTCTCCCTCACGCTCCCTCTCTCTCTCTCGCCCGGGTAGCCTCTGTCTGGTGCTGCCCTCGCGTGGCAGCTACCCGTACTAAATCTGGTTACATTACTTAATGCTAGGTTTATAATATAGTAGAGCATTATTTACTCTAAACTTAAAATTAAAGAGGGGACACAAAAAACAGAATATGTCGGCCTCGACATGCCGCCCACCAAAGTTTTTATGCAAAGAAAAACTTTATTTAATCTATTAATCGTTGGGCAAAAGCAGTGGGACGACCTTTACCACTGGCCTTTTGTAAGTTCCGGTAGGAGTCCGGATGGTGACGACCCGTACAATGCCATCCGTTCCTGGATGCGTGGCAATCACCCGAGCCAATGGCCACCTAGAGGGAGGCGTAATTGAGTCCTTTAAAATCACCAGGTCGCCGACCTCCAGGTTGGGACGCGGAGTTGTCCATTTTTGCCGCTGTTGCAGATCGTGCAGGTACCTAGTTTTCCATTGTGACCAGAAATGCTGGACCCTCTGTTGTATGAGCTGCCAGCGTCTGAGCCGGCCCTCATTCAAGCCGGCTAGAGAAGTTTCTGACAGGGCCGTTAGTGCGCGCCCAACTAAGAAGTGACCAGGTGTCAAACACTCCATAGTTGCCGGTTCCTCGTCCAAGGGACATAGAGGTCGTGAATTCATAACTGCTTCTATCCTACAAAAGAGCGTAGCTAACTCCTCATAAGTAAGCGGGGTGTTGGCAAGGTTCTTACTTAGCAGATTCTTAGCACTCTTTATCCCGGCCTCCCAGATTCCTCCGAAATGTGGTGAATGAGGAGGGTTAAAATGCCATTGAATTTCTCTCTGGGCAGAGAAATCATGGGCACACTGTTGAACCGGCTCTGATTTGTACCATGCCACAAATTTCTTTAATTCGGCGGAAGCCCCTACAAAGTTAGTACCACAATCAGAATAAATGTGCTGAGGTCTACCTCTCCTGGAAATAAGCCTGTGGAGTGCGGCCATGAAAGCCTCCGTGGAACAACTGGTGACGACCTCCAAATGTACAGCCTTGGTAACCATACAAATAAAGAGGCATAGGTATGCCTTACCGAGAGCTGCCTTCCGTCGATGCGATTCCTTAATGAGAAAAGGACCTCCGAGATCAACGCCTACGTGCTGAAAAATCTGGCCTTCTTCTAGTCTACAAGACGGAAGGTTTCCCATAATAGGGGCCTGTGGTCTCGAAGTGGAAATCTGGCAATTAATACACTGGCGGACGCGCGAACGAATCACCTTCCTAGCAGATATGAGATGGTACCGACTCTGCAGAATTGCTTTAAGCGTATTAGGGCCTACGTGAAGGTTCATGCGATGGTAAAAATCAACGAGAAGCCTGGTAAAATGACAGTTCGGCATGATGATGGGATGCTTCACGCTAAAAGAGAGTTTGGAGTGTTCCAGGCGGCCGCCCACCCTGAAAACACCTCGAGGATCTTTGAAGGGTGATAGTGAGAGCCAACCCTTTGAAGATTTTAACCTGTCATTTGAGGACAGGTAGTCCTCCTGCACCAGCCGAATGCATTTTATTCGGGCTTCATCCATTTCCTTGATAGAAATGGGGCCCTTAGGCATGGGCTGCTTAGGTCTGCGGCGAAGGAAACGCAGCGCTCTGCATAATGCCCTTAAAAGCTTGGTATAGGAGGACAGACCTTCCATCCATTCCAGCAGTGACCGGTCTTCATTAGCTATTAAAGAGGTTACCTCCGGGGGCTTAGTTTCCGGCAACGTGATTCCGGAATAGTCAACAACAGTGAGAGGCCACGACTGAGGAGGCTCTTGAAGCCAACCGGGGCCTGACCACCAGAGATGGTGATTGCATATTTCGCTCGGCATCATGCCACGAGATGCAGAATCTGCCGGGTTGAGGGGAGAAAAGACGTAATGCCACGATGCCTTCTCTGTCAGCTCCAAGATAGCAGCGACTCTATGGGCGACAAAGGTCTTGAGCTGATTTAATGGCAAGTTCAGCCAACCAAGAACTATCGTGGAATCAGTGAATAAAAATATTTGTCGGATTTTGAGCCCTTCCAGTGGATTCCTGCATGACTCTAGCAGCTGGGCAAGAAGAAGAGCCCCACATAACTCCAACCTTGGGATGGACGTCAGTTTCATGGGAGCGAGTTTACTTTTCGCTTTAAGCAGATACGTTTGCGACGCCTCTTCTACAGAGACTCTCATGAAGAGTACTGCAGCATATCCTCTCTGGGAGGCGTCCGAGAAACCGATCAAATCGATTGATGCTGAGGAGGCAGGTAGGCGAATGTGTCGTGGAATCTTCACGTTAGCGAGACTGGGTAATTCGGCGGCAAAAGACGACCAGGTGGACCCAAGATGCGAGGGAATCTGCTCATCCCAATCGCATTTAGCGTGCCAGACATCCTGCAGCAGTGTCTTAGCCTTGAATACCACTGGCGCTAAAAACCCAAGAGGGTCATAAATGCGGGCTATGGTGGAGAGAATGCCCCTCTTCGTAAGTGGAGTTGTTGGCTTGTCCACGTCGAAGGTAAAGACGTCTGAAGTGGCGAACCATTTTAGACCGAGGATCTTGCACCCTCCGTCGTCGTTTCCAGATAGCGAAAGTACGGATTCTCCTGAAGTCTCCGGAAGAAGTCTTGAACTGTTGCTCTTCCATTTCCCTAGCTCGAAACCTCCTAACCGTAGAAAGCTCACTAACTCATCCTGGAGCTGCACAGCTTCTTCAATAGAATTGGCGCCAGTTACGAAGTCGTCCATATAGCTACAGCGCTTTACCACCTTAGCAGCGAGAGGGTAACGATGTCCCTCGTCTTCGACTAACTGATGCAACGTCCTGATTGCTAAAAACGCTGATGAATTCTCCCCGTATGTGACGGTGTTGAGCTCCATGGTAGCCAGCTCTTCCTGGGGATCTGATCGCCACAGAATGTGTTGGTAGGGCCTGTCTTCGGGTCGAACCAAAATCTGCCTATACATCTTGACGATGTCGGCAACGAGCACTACAGGGTAAACTCTGAACCCAATCACGATGTCCGATATGTCCCTTTGCAACTTAGGACCCACCATGAGATGATCATTGAGGGAGCCATTCTGACCCTGGCAAGAAGCATCAAAGACCACCCGTATTTTCGTCTTGTCATTTTCGACCCTTGAGACAGCGTGATGCGGAATCAAATACTTTGTGGCCGTCTGCGCCTCTTGCATATGACCCAACTCCAAGTATTCATCCATGAATTTGACATATTCGTCTTTGAAACCAGGACGACGAGAAAGCTTTTGTTCAAGGTTGAAGAAGCGGCTGAAAGCTTGTGCCCGTGGATTTTCCAACTGGCTGATGCTGGATTTGAATGGCAAAGCCACTACATAACGTCCACTAGGAAGGCGATAGTGAGTGGACAGAAAATGCTCCTCACATGCAGCTTCCTCCTCAGAAAGAATCCTCTTCTTGGGAATTTCCTCGAGTTCCCAAAACCTTTGCATCACATCGGAAATTTCTGGCTGGGTTTTTACAAATAGTGATACCTGATGATCACCCTTGTAGGGCAGAGTGCTACATCTTCCCACAACGATGTGTCCAAATTTCGATGGGACGAGCTTGGGGAGATGTTCGTTGATGCTTATGGGTGCCCCCGTGATCAAATCGAAATAAATTTCAGCACCTAGGAGCAAATCTACCTCTTGTGGTTTCCAATATGTTGGATCTGCCAATTCGAAAGCGCCTAGGTGTTGATGCATCTCGAAAGGAAGCCTTGAATGTGGGAGGAGTCCAGTAATGTCAGACACTACAATGGCTTCAGTGCAAAACTCTTCGGTGCTACAGCGCGGCCGGAGAGTACATGAGAGTGTCCCATGTGCCTTGGGCAATTGCACTCGTCCTATTCCGGCGACAATCGGGGCAGAAGCTTGAATTTTGAGGCCAAGCCGGGAGGCGCATCTCTTAGTAATGAAGGAATGTTGGCTTCCGGCATCAGTGACTACTCTTACGGTTTGGAAACGCCCTTGTGCGTCCATTATCCTAGCCACGGCAGTACCCAAAATGACCTCTCCGGAGCGTGACATGCCACCTAATGCAGCTACCTGACTTTTGGATCCTTCCGTAGGTGAAGCGTTGCCAGTAGTGGGGATATGGAGCCAGGAATGATGTTTCTCTCCACAATTCTGACATCTCCTCTCCGATGGGCAGGCATTAATTTTATGTTTTTGTGATAAACAGTTTAGGCAGCCAGACCATGACTTCAACAACGTTCTTCTTTCCCCTGGGGAAGAACTGCGGAACGTAGAGCACTGGTAAAGGTTGTGCTGAGCCTTGCAAACCGGACAGCTGAGCCGAAGGAACCATGAGCCTTTAGTCGTCTGTTTCTTTGAAGATGAGCGATTGCCAGAAATCCTGTCTTCTTCATCGACGAAAAGCGAAGTATCGAGCTTCTTGTTCATGTAACCTTGTTTGAACCTACGATTAGCGATCGTGGAATCCTTGGAATGGTTTAGAGAAGACTGCGGGACCGGAGGATTCTTGTAATCGTCGGTCGTCAAGTCCAAAGTTTTCCACTCCGCCTTTATGAAGGTCACTAACCGCTCGAATGGAGGAAACTCAAGGTGAGCTACTTCCCTTTCAAAATCCTTCCGCGTTGCTGGATCCAGGCATCTAAGTACCAGATAGGATAAGATAAAGTCATCCGCGTCTTTGATTCCTAGCTGCTTAAAGGCGGAGACGCTTTCCAGAACGACTGTAATAAAATGCTTAAGGCTGTTGGCAGTTGGCCTGCTCCTGAACGGAACATAATTTAAAATAGTCTTCAAATAGTTTCCGGCGAGGCGTCTCTTGTCATCGTAATTCTCCTTCAAGATTTTCCAAGCCTGTTCGTAATTGGAGTCCATCAGAGGAACACTTCGGATCAGAGAAAGAGCGGGGCCTCTCAAACATGAAACTAAAAAATGAAATTTTTCAATGTTGGACAAGCTAGGCTCGTCATGTATCAGGGAGACAAATGTGTCCCGGAAGAGTGGCCATTCGCCCTGGTTTCCTGAGAAATCAGGAAGGTTGATCTGTGGGAGGCGCGCTCGGACAGATCGGGACTCATTTAGAGATCTACCCGCTAACGCACTCGCGTTAGCCTCTGAATTATGGGTTAAGGGAGCAGAAACAGGAGTTGGGTTCATGTGCGACTCATAAATTGCACAGGCCTCGTAATAATACCGCTTCGCCGCTGTGTGCAATTTCTCCTCATTCTCGCTTGGAAATGAGGCAGAGATGTTTGCTGCCGAGTGGGCTTCCAGCAGCTTCTGCCATGTATCTTTGAAGCAGTCAAAGCATGGCTTCAGCTCGCGGAACATACCCTTAAATAAGAAAAGTTGAGTGGCATCTTTGGCTATTAGTCGGCCTTGGTCCAGTATCCCTTTTATTTCTGCTGTGGTATCACGAAGTTTTGACTTCAGGACGTTAATTTGGGCCACAGTTTCTGAATCCAGTTTATCCATGTTATAAGATATGTTAAAACGAGAAAAATGAAATAAAATATCAAATAAATTAATACTTAAAACCAGTGGGCGTCATGTGAGGCGAACCTGTGGAATATATTATGGAATACACAAACATAAAAATAATACATAAATAAAGGCTCAAAAAAAATTAATAATAATGTTGTAGTCCTTAACTGCTGCAATCCACGCTCGGAGGACCAATGTTGACGGCCGGCCTGTCTCTCGCAATAGAGAGGTTGAGTACCAGGCACGTCTAGAAATAAAATAGCTGGTCGCAGCAGAGAAGGAGGGTTAGATCATAAAAAAAAAATGAATAAAATGTAGGGCATTAATAATTTAATGATTAAAATAATAATCCTCTTCTCATGTGAGATAGACAAAATAACATAACAAAAAATTAAACCCTTTGAAATTAATGATGATAAAAACTTAATATTATATTACAAACTAATTGGCCAACTAATGAGCTCTTAACATAATAATAATAATAATATCTTATCTGAAGACAGAGAGAGAGAGAGAGAGAAAATGATGGCCGGGGAACACGTGGTGTCCGTTTGAGGCGTTGTCCTGGTCGGGATGTCCGGCAGCGATGGCTGTAGCTGTACGAGAGGAGCGGCAGCTGAGCCGAAGAGAGGTGAAATAGCAGCTGGGCCGATGAGAACTGTCTCAGTAGATGTAGCCTTGGTGAAGGTCTAGGCAGAACTGGCTTGGTTAATCCCCGAAGCCTGCGAACAGCTTGAAAACTCGGCGATAAGAGAATGTTTTGGGATTAGCCTGGCGCCTGGCTCTATCTCTGTCTCTCTCTCTCCCTCACGCTCCCTCTCTCTCTCTCGCCCGGGTAGCCTCTGTCTGGTGCTGCCCTCGCGTGGCAGCTACCCGTACTAAATCTGGTTACATTACTTAATGCTAGGTTTATAATATAGTAGAGCATTATTTACTCTAAACTTAAAATTAAAGAGGGGACACAAAAAACAGAATATGTCGGCCTCGACAGACCAAATATTAACATACGTTAAAATTAATTTTTCGAGGTGCTGTACCTGGTAGTTCATATTGAAAAGAATTGTTGAGCAAATTTCTCTAAATAACAAAATAAACAACTTTTGTTATGTGCATATTTGCCGAAACCACAATAAAAACCGAAATATCACTATTACTAATTTCAGGCCTCCCTTATAACCCCCACTCCTGCCCGTCCCGTAAGAAATGTTAGTATTGCTTATTATAAGGAAGGCGTTAGTGCTAATTGACATACCGAGTTTGGTTTAGTTCAGTTGAGTTTTTTGTGCCAAATAAAACTGTTGACTTCCGCAGTAGTTTTTAATGTATAACTCATTTATACTTAGGTATACGACAAAAGTGTATATAACAAAAGTTACTTCAAATAAAAAAATAAACAACTTTTGTTTGTTGTTGTATATGCATGAAAAGGTAACAAACAAATAAACAAACAAACATACAAACAAACAGACACCAAATAAACAAAATGCAGTTATGGTGTCTATGGCATGTGAAACAAAAAGTTATCGTGAAATTTCGCGAAAAAAATCAGACAGAGGTTACAATTTTATATATATATATATATATATATATATATATATATATATATATATATATAAAATTTTGAATAGACCTCATTTTTGTCAACTAGGTAGGATCGATGGACATTTGACAAAATGTTTTGAAAATCACGTCATGAGTACAACCTCAAAAGCTGATTTCCTTTAAGGGAAATCTGCTAAAACCAATTGTTTTCAAAAGGTGATTTTAAACCCTTCAAATCGTAGTTCCACCAGACAAAAAAATAGTTTTGTGTTATGGATTAACTACTCTACTTGCACACAAATTACAAGATTTTTTTAATTTTCAGGCTCCCTAAACCTCCCTCGAGAGTGCAGTTAATATGATACTAAGAAAAACTTAGTTACTTTATATATTAAAAAAAAAAAAAAAGAAAAAAGAAAGGAAAACGTTTTGAAATAAATAGGCCACTTTGTAAAATACATTTATTTACATTTGGAAAAACATAAATAACAATATATGGAAAAATATAAGTCATAATCTTGGATCTATTAACAACAGGTAATGATTTGTACAGTTTTTTGTTAACACATCTCATAACTCCAAATAATAAAATTCTTGATTTGAATAAAAATAAAAAACCTCAAGGAGTATTATAAAAATAATATTTATAGAAAAAAAAGCACATGTGTACACGGAAAATTTTTAAATAAAAACAATTTTGAAGACAATAAACAGAAGTACTTTCTCATTAAGTTTGTATGTAAGTGTACATACACATAGATGTGTGGGTTGATTCGAATGAAGCGATAGATAAGGTAGCCTCTACAGCTCTCTTTCTCTTGTAAACGTTAATAGATGCATTCCATTTCCCAATAGAACAGGCAACAGGCAAGCTGGAAAATAATTCATCAAGTCAGTTCACATAGTCATAAAATGTTTGCCACTCAGGGCCTGCGTAATCTAGGTAGATTTCCCATGTGCTGGTAAGAAACACTAGTGACCTCATCTCAACAAATATTCTGACCGAAAACCAGATATTATGAATTACTCGCTTAATATTTGAGTTACGAAAATATGCACACAGCAACAATTGTAGAGCATCAATATTCTAACAACATTTGTTCTATAACATTATTCAATCCCATTAATAATAATGGATATATTTTGAATTTTCGAATTCCCGTTCTAAACCCTTCCCCCCCCCATTATTGGTGCGATTTCTGCCAGTAACAAATACTGGGTTGACGAATACGTCCTTTTGGTTATTCAGTTTATCTTTATTTCACTATGATACACTTCTTATCTGATGAATTAATCCCTAAGGTGGATTGTTTATCCTGTTTGTAATATGTTGAAACTAGCTTAATATAGTGTTTGCTATTGCACTGTGGATATGGAGAAAATATCATTCATTATTGGCATATTTTGGTGGATTATTATAAAGAAGGTGAGCTGCAGAAGTGCATAGAAAAATGTGCAGTATTCATAGGGATGATGACTAAATCGAACACACCTGTCAAAATTGGTTTGCCAATTCCATTCGGGAAATTTTGAAATCAATGATGCTCAACGGTCTGGTCGCCGACATGAAATCGAAACGAGCAATGTAGAGGCCATTGTTGATCAAAGTCGCAGCCAATCAGTGTCAGAGATTGCTATAGGGTCATTCCACATCAATTCAACCACACCATGACACCCACCATTTCAGATTTTGATGAATCTTATTTTGGGTGTTCTATTCATTGATTTGAGAAACCATACCAAATATTTTTGATATATCTTTAACAGTTTGGATTTTATGGCCTCTTAAGGTTTTGAGATTTTTGTGTGGTTTATCAATAGGGAACAGTAAAATTAATTTGTTTTGAATTCAAAAATAATTTATAACTTTCTTATTTATGAACCAATCTTGATGAAATTTTTTGCGTGTATTCATAAATATATATATATATATATATATTATATATATAAAGATATATATATATATATATATATATATATATATATATATATATAAACAATAAAAAAAATAAACTAAGATACTAAGTAAGTATTTATGACCAGAAAAAAATGTGACAAAGTGTCAATTTGAGTTTTTTTCTGAAAGCAAATACATAGTTTCACGTTAAATTGAATATCTCCAAAAGGGAAAAGGATAATCATGGAAATATTTTTTTTTGTTTTGGTTCTAAGACATGTGATCTACCTGCTCAAGAAATAAAATGAATGGTTCTATGACTCCGTCATTGTTTATTCCAAGTTTAAAAATAAATAGTTATCCTTCCCTGTTTGCCCAACCCCTTGCTATCTACCTCCATTTTTTCATTTTTCCCTCAGTCACAATGTAGTCTCCACAGTTTGCAGTTTGTGCTCTCTGCTCTTCCCCCCATAAATAAACTGGTATGTGCATTATCATATTTTTTTAGATTTAGTACGCTTTATTTCATGTTAGGGAGTTTACACCCACCCCCACCCTACTTTGCTTTATATTCATTATAACTTAAAATTTACGGTCATTGTACACTTAAAAGATAATAATATGCTCCGTTTATTCCATTATTGTATATTTATATTTTTCATTTCATTGTTCAGCTCTGAAGAAGGGAACCAATGGTTGCCCGAAACTGTCAGCAAATAAAAATCCTCTACTTTAGAATTTAGAAAACTTTATTAGCCGAAACCCAGCTATCTTCTACTGATAAACTCGTAGACTTCCACGGTCCTGGTCATTAAAACTGTTAAGGTCTTCGGGTATTGACCGTGTCTGCATTTTAGTTGCCAACGTTTCGCTAGACATGCTTCTAGCTTTCTCAGGGCTATTTCTGAGACTGAAGAGTCTACACAGAGAGTGTACACACACTCTTCAGTCTCAGAGATAGCCCTGAGGAAGCTAGAAGCATGTCTAGCGAAACGTTGCCAACTAAAATGCAGACACGGTCAATACCCGAAGACCTTAACAGTATTATCTTCTACTGCTTTGAAAAATGTAGAAAGTTATATGAATTAAAAAAAAAGATAAATAAAGGTAACTAAAAAGATAGATACATTACACAGGTTTATTCTAAATGAAATACCGTTTACATTATAGGATTCATCAGTCTAAAATGCACTTTGATATGTACAATTCTTACCCCTAAAATGGTTGTTTTGGTCAATGTTCTTTACAATTTTAAAATATTGTTTAATTTTGTTTCAACACTTGGAATACATTGTTGTGAAAAATGGTATGTTCTTTCTGTCATTGTTTCTGGAGATTCCACAGCCATAATAATATGAAGAATGGGTACAGCACAGATATCCTTCTTTTTTTTTTTGTGGTTGATTTGACTTGGAATGACCCTATGACCAAGTGTAGAAAACCATTTGCATAAGGTCGGCTGTTTCAATGATTAATGTTTGGGTCCCTCTCTCTCTAGCTGAAGTCAACTTAGCAACACACATATCTGTTTATGATTCACTATGGAAACAGGAACAAAGGGCCCATTTTTGAAAAGGTTGTAACAGGAGAAGAAAAATGGATGAATTGCATCCAAAGGATATAATGCTTTCCATATGGTGGCATTTCAAGGGTGTTATTGTCTATGAGCTATTGCCGTCAGGAAAAGCAATTGATTCAACTCTATACTGCTCACAATTAACAAAATTGGATCAATCAATTAAAAATAAACGCCTAGAACTGGCAAATCGGAAGGGAGTTGAGTTCCAACAAGACTAACACTAGGCCTCACACCTCATTGATCACTCCCAATAAATTATTGAGCCTTAGATGAGACCTTTTGCCCCAGCCTCCCTATTCACCAGCTCTAGCTCCAACTGACTACTGTGTCTACAGAACTCCATGAATGGAAGGAATTCCAAAAGGAAAAGGACATCAACAAACCACATGGATCAGCTTTTCAACAATAAACCCCAGCCATACTATGAACACGGCATTATACAGTTAGTGGAAAGATGAGAAAAGTCATATTAAATAATAGTCAATAAATTGTAGATTAAAATAAATTTTACGTCTATAATACACTGTTTTATTTCACCCTGAAAAAATGAAGGGACTTATTTGCCAGCTCAATATGATCTTTAGGGTTGACTGAAACAGTTAAATATCGAGTATAAAATGAACATTTTCAAGACAAAAAGGTAAAATTTTAATTAATGCTGTCATCTCACAACAATTTTTGCATATATCTCGCATAATAAAAAGCTCACTAAAACAATTTTGGATATTAGAATAAAAAGATTTATGTTATAACAGCTTATTGTTATTAAAACACGAATAGGAGTAGAGGCTTACTGAAGCTGAAAACTAAAAATTCCAAATATCTCGATTAATATTAATTTTAGAGAAAATATGTATATAACAACATTTATAGACCATTAAATTTACAATAAGATTAGTTTTATACACTTTTTCAATCCAATGTATAATAAAGGAGATATTTCGAGTTTTCAAAATTCCCCTCTAAACCCCAATAAATTTTATATATATATATATATATATATATATATATATATATATACAATTTTGACCGGACCTCATTTTCGTCATCTCCTAGGTAGGATCAATGAATATTTGAGGACATTTTTCAAAAATCGCGTCATGAGTACGACCTGAATAGCTGATTTACCTTAAGGGAAATCTGCTGAAAAGATAAACAAAATAATACTGCTTCTCTTGAATTCCAAAGAACGAGGAGTTCCCTGAAGGAACTAAAGGAGATAGAGATGGATAAGGTAAGGGATGGAATGAGATTATTTTTTTTTTTAATCGATCAAGTATAATGTTCCAGAAAAGCTACCGTAATGTTTATTGTTTGTGTCTCAACAAAACTGCTCATGTTTGAGGAAAGTTATAATTAACAATGAGGCATAAAATACTTACATTTCAATCTTGTAAATGATCTACACTTTCTTCACAATTTGAACAACATCTTCATCATTCAATACATGATCCTTTCCTACTTTCTGAGGCTGGTGTTTCACAGACGATCCCCACACAAGAGCACTGCAAATATCATTAGCATATATATTTTTCCATTGTATAGTTAAATTCAATCAAACAAAAAAAATATTGTTTCAACTTACTATTTAAACTCTTTTGCAATCGATCGATGGAGTTTGTTACAAAAGTCCTCAACAGTCCTCCTTTCAGAATGCAATACAACAGGCGAATTGTAGTCAGGGAGTTGACCTTTAGGTTTTGTGTATCTACAAGTAATTATTAAAATTTAGAAGTATAATATATTAACATGTATGTACAGATGTTTATATTTATGACGTGTAAATGTAACTTATCAATAATGATGAATCTTTTAAAGGCAATAAGTGAATGGGACTACTACCATTTTTTCAATATCTTCAGGATTCTATTTACCAGGCTAATCTCTCTAACAATATGATTAGACTTATTTAGCATTTAGAGAGATTTCTCCTGGGGGAAATCAGCCTTTGGGGTCGTACTCTTGATGGGATTTTTGAAAATTGTCTTCCAATGTCCATAAATCCAACCCAGGAGATAACGAAAATTAAAATGTTATATATATATATATATATATATATATATATATATATATTTGTCTGTTAACACTCTAGCTGTCCCTTTTCAAAATTTGTCTTCAAATGTCAATTGATCCTACCTAGGAGATGACTATAATGAGGTCTGTTCAAAATGGGGTTTAGAGGGGGGAAATTTTGAAAATTCAAAATATTTCTGTTACTCTAGGTCGGATCGAAAAAGTGTACAGAATCAATCTTATTGCAAATTAAATGTACCATAAATATTGTTATATACATTTATTCCCTATCTTGAATATTAACCGAGACATTTGCATTTTTCAGTTTTCATCCCACAGCAAACACCCATTTCTATTAATGCTATATAAACAATACCTGGTTATGTAATATACCACATTATTCGAAGCTTAAAAACCAAATATTGTTTTCAGGAGACCTTTAATTTATGAGATACATGCAAATATGTTCTGGTGCCCCCCCCCCTCTTTTAAGTTATTGGACTACTTAAATTTGATTGACCCTACTTAAATTGGCTACTCCCACTATAGTTTTAGAGTATATCTCGTTGAAGCTTTAATACAAGACAAAAGTGTGTATAACAAATAACAAACTAAAAACCGTCTGTAATGTGCATGAGATAATGGCCTTCCCAGATAACCCCCCCCCCCTTTCGTCTATAGAAATGTTAATATAGCTTATTTTCATGGAGAAGTGGATGCTAATTTACATACCGAGTTTTGTTTAATTTGGTTGTCTTTTGCACCCAATAAAATTGTTAACTTCCGCTACAAGTTTTAGCGTATATCTCATTTATACTTTGGTGTACGAAAAAAGTATATTTAACAAAAGTTACATTAAATAACACAATGAACAACTTTTGTTACGTGCTTCTGTTTAAAAACCAATGGGAAAGGGAATATCACAAATTTTTTATTACAGGCCTCCCTCACAACCCCCACTCCCGTTTCCACCTAAACATTTTAATATTGCTTATAATCATGGAAGAAATAATGCTAATTCGCATATCGGAGTTTTGTTAAGTTTGGTTCAATCGTTAGTACCCAAAAAAATTGTTGGCTCCTGCAGTTTTTAGTGAATATCTCATTTACACTTCAGTATACGTCGAAAATGTATATAACAAAAGTTACTCTAATTAACAAAATAAACAACTTTTGTTACATACATATTTGCCGAAAAAGCAATACAAAACGAAATATGGCTATTTTTAATTTCAAGCTTCCCTTACAACACCCACTCTTGCTCCATCTGCCGGGCTGATTTGTGAATCTAAACCATCCAGGGCATCACCCAGATGCATACAAAAAAATTCATTCAAATCGGTCCAACCGTTTCCACACGTACAGTAGAATTATATATATAAAGATATATATTTTTTCACCAACATTAACCAAACCTCCAAAAAACAACAACACCATTTATAAATATAACCTGGTCGAAAACATAAACACAATTATAAAGATATATATACAATTTTGAACAGACATCATTTTTGTCATTTCCTAGGAAGGACCTATGGACATTAGTGGACATTTTTCAAAAATCGCACCATGAGTATAACCTCAATAGCTGATTTCCCTTAAGGGCAATCTGCTAAAATGAAAAGTATATATGAAATAATAAAGAGGTTAATAATGAATCTTACATCCTTGTCAGCTTGAGATATTCCCACATTCGCTCAAGCAAGTCGTCAAAATTCCATCTGTGATGTGCAGATATAGGGACACAATGAGGAATTTTATAAATTATATCTAATTCCTCTAAGCTTATTTGGTCTGAAAAAAAAATAATAATCAAATGCTATATCCATTTAAATCAGTTTATAGAGCTATATCTGTTCAAAAATCAGAGGAATAGAGTGAAAGAAATACCTATTTTATTTAATAAGTAAATGCACGGGACATAGATTCGGTTTCCTTCAATGACGTCGATTAAATCATCACTGGTTGCGTCGTATCTCAAGGTAATGTCAGCATTATGTATCCTGTACTCGGCTAGAATGCTTTTCACTGTATCTAAATCAAGCTCTGATTGCTGCACCTACAATTGCAAATTAAGGATTATTTTTCGGTTATAAGCCATGCAGAAATAAATATCTCTCTAGAGTGAGTTAAAACATAGGAAAATAAAAATAATGAAATGTGTACGTTAGGGAGTGTAATGAAGGATTGTTGTGTTTATTGCTCTTTGGAATATTTATATCTCTCTTTATAGGTTAAGTGTAAAACATATTGTTACGTTTTATTACAAAACCAGTAATACATGTTAATAAGAGTTCTTTTGGATTGCAAAATTAAACACACACAAGTTTCACTGCATGATTTATTTCATAATGCACAATACTCTTGGTTAATTATTACTACTCACAGTATTACACTGATAGTGTCACTGTTCTTCAGTCACACAGTCCAATAATTCACTCACGGTCACTGAAATTCACAAAAAGACGGCACTGCACTGTCTTAAACACAACACTAAACTGTTACTTACAGTCATGGCACAACACTGTTCTTCACGGCACCACACTTTACCGCACTGCACTAAGTTGCACTGTAGCGCTGAACATCCCTCGAAGACCGTTGAGCGTCAACTGAACTGAGGTACTGGCAGGGTCTCTTATAAATGAATGTAGAAGAGGCTAGCCAAGGAAAGGTCTTGAAGTTCCAGGAAGATAGGCAGGGGGCCCTAATTAGATTCTGCTGGGGCCCTAATTAGATTCTGCGGCTCCACTAGGTCGAGCTGTACAGGCTTAAATAGAGAAGCAGGATGAGACGAGGCTCTTCCAAGAAGGTCTGGAAGGGACTAGTGCCTTCCACCAATTAGCGACAAATTAGCGACACTTCTTTGAACCCCTCCACACTCCCCAATCACGCCTTGAATAGTAAAGCCATTTAATTTTCGCAACAATATGTTTTGTAGATTTAGAAGACAGGCTTTTGTTCTTGAACAGTCATGAGTTGAATAATAAAGAGATACATACTGATTAATAATTCTATAACTTTTTTTGTGCTTAAGAACAGTGTAAATTAAACATATTTTAGGGGATCTGATAAGAAATTGAACAAATATAAGTATAGGAGATAACCCAGTATACCTCTCCACCCTAATTTAATATTTTATTTAGTTCATTATGACACTTCGGCCATCTTCAAATAATCCTATAAAATAATTTTACATTGTCAAAATATAATTATACAATCTATGATAAGTGGGACAATATATCATAACATTTAATTGAATCAATTGCTTTATCTAATTTTACCTTTACTTATTCCTTATGAGGAGGATTATCACTCCACTAAAATTCCTTATAAAAGCCAAACTATTTGGCTCATATCATAGTGTATGTAGATGGGAGTGTATATACAAGTATAAAGGCCACCTTCTGTCAAAATCTAAACAACAATGCCTCCCAAAACTTTCTTTCTAGTTTATAACATATCTTATATTCTATATTGTTGCGAAAATTAAATACTTGGAAGAATTGGACAGAGATGTTTCAAAGGGGAGTGTGGAGCTCATAGATGGTCTAGGCCGTACTAGACCAGACGTCAACGGCCCAGACAATTCCCCTTTGATGTATGCCGACGACCTAAATAAGGACCCGCCAGTTAGCCACTTGATGTTCACATCAGTGCTACAGTGCGACTTAGTGCAGTGCGGTAAAGTGTTTTTAGAAGAAGAACAGTGTTGTGCCGTGACTGTAAGTAACAGTTTAGTGCTGTGTTTAAGACAGCGCAGTGCCGCGAAGTACAGGACAGTGCAGTGCCATCTTGTTGTGAATTTCAGTGACCGCGACAGTGAATTATTGGACTGTGTAATCTGAAGAACAGTGACGCTATCAGTGTATACTGTGAGTAGTAATTAAGAATAATTACCAAGTGTATTGAGCTTTGTTAAATAAATTGTGCAGTGATAAAAACTGTGAAACTTGTAAGTATTTAATTTTGCAATCCAAAAGAACTCTTATTAAAAACGTTTATTACTGGTTTTGGTAATAAAAACGTAACAATATATAAAATGAAAATATATAATTATCCTAAAATTTTGTAATGTTCAATGTTGGATGACCACATTGTATTTTTAGTTTATTAATTATGCTTGAATAGACTGAGTTGATTTTTCCAATATCTGTTTTATAATTAATAGTTTTATAAATATTTTTAGGTATGTTAATGGATTCTGCTATTTTTCTAGACATTGTTTTATTTTCTCTATATAATATTTTAGTTTTATCATATACAATATATTAAATTGGGGTGGAGAGCTGAATACTTGGTTATTTCTCATATGGATTTATGTGACCCTCAAAAAATAAAAAAGTCTGTCACACAGGGGCTGGGTTAACTAAGCATGAACATGAAGAATTTGTATTTATCTCAAAACGCAAAAGTTCAATGATAACAATATTTGGTACTTAGGCTTCAAATAATGTGCTTCATAATATAAGAGTTTATTGTTAATATGACATGAGTAGGAGTGAGGGCTTACTGAAGGCTGAAAACTAAAAAAATTCAAATATCTCGAATAACAATCAAGATAGTGAAAAACATAAATAACAACATTTACGGGAGATTACATTTGCTAGAAGATTGGTTCTCAAAACTTTTTTGATCAGATGCATAATAACAGAGACATTTCGAATTTTCGAAGTTCCCCTCTAACCCCCCCCCCCCAGGGTCGGATTTCAGCCATTGACGGACTTGATCTTTAGTTTTACATAAAACGTTTAAATATCAAATTTGGTAACGATCAAACAGAAATTGCAACTGCTAGAGCATTAACAATAGTGCTGTTATTGTTTCTTGAAGTTTTGATCAATGTTGGTGAAAAAAAGATTTTAGTTAATGCCAATATTTCGAGAATATTTATTTTCTCTTCTTCGGGGCTGCAAAAATACAGGTATTTCGAGAAAATAAATATTCTGGAAATATTGGCATAAACTAAAATGTTTTTCCCCAACATTAACCAAAACTCCAAGAAACAATAACAACACCATATTTAAATATAACCTGATCGAAAAACTTGCATATAATATATATATATATATTTCCCTTGAGTTGATTGTTGGTGAAACCCTTCCTAAATGTTTTGTTAGTGATTTGGTTGTGGGAATTTTTTAGCAGATTTCCCTAAAATCAGCTATTGAGGTCGTACTCATGACGCGATTTTCGAAAAATGTCTTCAAATGTCCATCGATCCTACCCAGGAGACGACGAAAATGAGGTCCGTTCAAAATTATATATATATATATATATATTTGTCTGTTAACGCTCTAGCAGTTGCAATTTTTGTTTGACCGTTACGAAACTCAATATTTAACCGTTTTATGTAAAAAGACAGATCAAGTTCGTTAATGGCTAAAATCGGACCAGAAGGAGGGGGGGTTTAGAGAGGGGATTTTCAAAAATGCGAGACATCTCCGTTATTATGCATCGGATCGAAAAATTGTATATAACGAATCTTATTGCAAATTAAATTTACTATAAATATTGTTATATACGTTTATTCTCTATCTCGAATATTAACCGAGATATTTGCATTTTTCAGCAAACCGTCACTTCTACTCATGTTACGTAAACAATACTCTGGTACATAATAAACCACATTATTGGAAGTTTAAATTCCAAAAATTGTATTCAAGAGACCTTTATTATACGAGATACATGCAAATATGCCCTGGTGAATCCCCCCCCCCATCTTAAAGTTTTGGACTACTAAAATTTTATTGATTGAGATAACTTTTATTCTGACTCATTATAAATTACAGTACTAGATATAGTAAATAGTTCTCAATAAAATTAATGTGTTATATTCTGATATATTTCAGTAATTGTTTTTCTTTCCGATGTGAGGCAGACCGACCCGTTTGTTTACATTTCTAACCTAACGCTTCCTGTCGGCAGGTTATTGAAATTGGATGAAACATTTATTTCCGTTTGTATTTATTCACGGTGTTGTTGTGTTAGCAGTATGTAGATTTATCTATTACTAAACTTCACGAGGGAAATCTGCTTAGTTTACACAGCCCCTGCGTGATGGACTTTTATATTTTTAAAGATTCTACTTCCTATTGTTGCAGCCAGGTCACTACATATACTTAATTTAAGAACAGAATATTTAAAATTAAAAAATTTATTAAAAATAGAATAAATGAAGTTGAAATTTTATGTGATATGATCGGAAAGTCAATTAAATTTCAATATATTGTGTTCTTGATAAACCTGATTTATACACCTCCTGAATAACTATAATTTTCGTACACCACCAGTTGACCTGCTCACATGAAGCCAGTGAGAATAAAGGCAAGAATTCTGATTTACGTACAGACATCAATTTTCATTTTATATACATCAATGTAAATTAAATTATAATAACAATAATAATTACCATTGTTTGTAGATTAATTCCACCTTTGTCTTTTTTCCTAAAAACAATATTTGGAGGTTCTTTATTGAGTCTAAGGCCGAAACCCTCAAGCTCATGCTCAATCAACCGTTTATGCTGTAGAGGCTTGAGGACATCAAGGACAATGAAGATGAGAGAGCAAGTCCTGGCGACTGCAATAACCTGCCGACCTCTACCTTTACCATCTTTGGCACCTTCTATAATACCGGGCAGATCGAGGAGCTAAAAGTAGAATAGAGCAAAACATTAGATCAAAATAAACAAAAAAATAAAATGATTTTATTTTAAACTGTGGAAGGATAAAAAAGTCCCATCACGCAAGGCTATAAACTAAGCAGATTTCCCACGCAAAGGTTTAAAATAGATAAGTATACATACTGGTAACGGCACTGCAAATATTAAGTGAATAAATAAATATGGTAATGAGAAATCTTTCAGTTACAAGTAATAACTCTACAATGGAAAGCACCTGAATTGTAAACAAACAGGCCAGCCAACCTGAATTCTAGACCGGAAATAAACAATTAATGAAATATATCTTAACATTACATATTAATTTTATTGAAGACTATTAACTATAGCTAGTGCTGTAATTTGTAATGAATCAGAATAATTTTAATCTGAATTGCTAAAATTTTAGTAATCCACGCACGAAAAAGGGGCGGGGTCAACAGAACGTATTTGCATATAGCTCACAAAGTAAAAGTTCAATGAAAACAATATTCCTTATTTAACCTTGTAATGAGGAGGTACATGATTATTATTATTATAACATGAGTAGGAGTGGGGATGTACTGAATGTGGAAAACTAAAAATCCATATATCTAGGTTAATATTCATGATACAGAAAATATGTACTGAATACAATTTTATAGTATAGTAATGGAGATATTTCGGATTTCCGAAATTCCCCCCTCTAAGCCACCTCTCCCACTGGTTCGATTTCAGCCATTAACGAAATTGATCTTCTTTTTTACATAAAACAATTAAATATGGAGTTTGGTAATGATCAAACAAAAATTGTGACGACTAGAGCTTTAACAGACAAATATATATATTATATATATATATATATATATATATATATATAAAATTGTAACCTCTGTCTGTACATTGATTTTTTTCGCGAAATTTCACGATAACTTTTCGTTTCACATGTCATAGACACCATAACTGCATTTTCTTTCTTTGGTGTCTGTTTGTTTGTTTGTTTGTTTATTTGTTTGTTTGTTTGTTACCTTTTCACGCATAAACGGCTGAACCGTATTTTGTGAAACTTGGAACGTGTATAACTACTAACAACTTAGACTTTAGGCTATATTAATATTCTCTGAGACGAACAGGAGTGGGGGTTATATGGAAGGCCTGAAATTAAAAATAGCGATTTTTTGGTTTCCTATAGGTTTTTCGGCAAATATGCACATGTCAAAAGTTGTTTATTTTGTTATTTAGACTAACTTTTTTTATATAGACTTTCGTCGTATACCCAAGTATAAATGAGTTATGCGCTAAAAATTATAGCGGGAGTCAACAATTTTATTTGGCACAAAACATTCAACCGAACTAAACCAAACTCGGTATGTGAATTAGCACTAGCGCCTTCCTTACAATAAGCCATACTAACATTTCTAGGGACGGGCAGGAGTGGGGGTTATAAGGAAGGCCTGAAATTAAATATAGTAATATTTCGTTTCCTATTGGGGTTTTGGCAAATATGTACATAACTAAAGTTGTTTATTTTGTTATTTAGAGAAACTTTTGTTATATAAACTACCGTCGTATACCGAAGTATAAAGGCGTCATACGCTAAAAATTATAGCAGGAGGCAAGAACTTTATTCGGCACAGAAGACTCAACCGAACTAAATAAAACACTCGGTATGTTTATTATCTCTGACGCCTTAATTCTCATAAGCCATACCAATATTTCTAGGGACGGGCAGGAGTTGGGGTTATAAGGGAGGCTTGAAATTAAAAATAGCGATATTTCTTTTTCTACTGGTTTTTCTGGCAAAAGTTGTTTATTTTGTTATTTAAAGTAACTTTGGTTAAATTCACTTTTGCTGTATAACAAAGTATAAACGAGATATACGTTAAAAACTAAAGCGGAAGCCAACAATTTTGTTGAGCTCAAACGATTGAACCGAATTTAACAAAACTTGGTATGCGAATTAGCATTAATTCTTCCATGATTATAAGCTATATTAAAATGTTTAGGTTCAAACGGGAGTGGGTGTTATGAGACACGCCTGAGATAAAAATTCGCAATTTTCATTTTCTATTTTTTTTTTCGGCAAACGTGCACATAGCAAAAGTTGTTTACTTTTGTTATTTAAAGTAACTTTTGTTGTATTCACTTTTGCCGTAAATGAAGTTAACACGGCATATACGCTAAAACCATAGCGGGAGTCATTAATTTTATTAGTGCTTATTTAAGTGTTTTTAATAAATGCATATTATGACAAAAGATGTTATGTTTTAGTCTTATATGATAGTTGTAAGTATGATTCGGATTAGTGAGCTTATAAATCTCCGTCGCCTCCTCATTTATTTATTTATTTTCCCTATAACTTTGTTATTTATTTCTAATAGAAATATAAACTATAAGAGCATTTCTGGTATTTAATATATACTCGATATGAATGTTTAAAGTATTACTAGGTTGCAGGGGGGCTCTCTTCCCCTCATCTAGCTTTTTGAACATAAATGAAATTATGTTTAGGGATCTATTATTTAGTCCCATCAGGTAAATAAATTATTAAAATAATATTCTGAATCAATATTCTAAGGAAAACAATGATGATAACGCTCCTGCGAGAGCGGAAATTGACGGGAGTTAATTGAGTTTACTTATTTCCTGTGGAATGCTGGCATGACGGGAAGTGATTTCTACTGAGGCTTACTAATACGAATATAATCTTATGTATAAAACTATGCTATGCTAATGCTAACTATAAGTGCTTGGATTGATTTTTGGCAGGAAATATGTTCATGATATTTAATTTTAATAAATGCTACCCATGATTATGGTTTGAATTATTCAAAAACCGTGAGTCAAAAAGTCGTGAGGGATAGATTAGGAACCCATTTTCATATATTCTTCAAAACTAAAATTTCTATTCTATTAACCCTGAAAGTTACACTTTAGGATTGGCTGCTTTGAAAAAAAAAACAATACATCGTGGAGGGAAGTGCAATTGTACATATTGAAGTCTCGCTATAAAAACAGTCAGTCAACAATGATTTCCCGGGCATCGCCGGGTACCTTAGCTAGTATATATATAATTTTGATCAGACTTAATTTTTCTCATCTCCTGGGTAAGATTGATGGACATTTGAGTAAATTTTCCCTTAAGGGAAATCTGTTAAAAAACACACCTGCACTCTTAACCAACTCTGGCTCTGTTACTATTTAATATTTATCTGATCGGTTAATGGCTAATAAGCTAGTAGCTTAAAACAAAATATTCTATATTTCAGTAAACATTGCTCACGTCCTTCAGGAGTGATCTCAATTAATAATGATGACATCTTAGCAGTCCCTATGATAAAGTTTTTAGGATTGACTGAAGGGCAAACCCCTTGACTGGTTCAATCATATTGAAGAATTGAGTAAGAAGCTAAAATCGCTTTGCATCTTATGAAAATGTGTTAAAAAATATCATCCAATGGAAACACTATTTCTGAATTAATAAAATCAATTCATAAGAAAATAATAAAACAATAAGAAAATAACCTGAATCTTTGCTCCTTTGTATTTAATGCATCCAGGAACAGTAGTTAAAGTTGTAAACTCATAAGAGGCGACCTCAGAATAAACACCAGCCAATGTATTAAGAAGAGTTGATTTTCCAACTGAAGGAAATCCTGAAAAAAATAACATTTCACTTTATATGACTGATATAACAACTTAAAATGTCATAAATTTGGAAGTAAAACTTGGTTCTTGTATTTTGCAGGTAGTTTAATCAAATTTTAAACATAAATTTCTAGCATCTTAAAACAAAAAAAAAAATATCTAGACATATATATATATATATATATATATATATATATATATATATATATATATATATATTATATCATTTGGTTTAACGTGGGTGATCAATAGTTGTAACAATATGTCTTGTGCAGTTATTTAAATATCTACAAATGAAACTAATGCACTCATTTAGAAGTTAAGATTTTTAAGCATCATTAACAAACTATATGGATATCACTATATCAGGTTATATTTTCAGTCTGATCCAAAAATTGTGAGGAAACATCCAGCATTGTTAAGAAAAACTGTGTTGTATACTAAAATGAAGTTCTGGAACTCTATGAATGGTGTCTAAAGCATCATTTTCTGCTTAATATAGATTTAAACCAAAATTAGATTAAGCCACAAGGACTTTGGCCAGTCACAGGTGTCCCTAAGATTTGTTTGCCTTCACAAATCTGTGGTTTTAGTTTGTACGTGAGAATGAAAGGTCAGTCCTTGTTTTTCAATGAATGTCTTTGAAGACTGAATATTGAATGTTTAACTTCCACTGACTAAATCTCACTTCATTCTTAACTAGTCAATTTTAACTCTCTCTCTATGAACATCAAATAGATTTGTCCAACCATTGTTATGTTTGAGAACATATTTTGCTACAAATTTTAGAGTAACATAAAAATTATAAAGCCAATTTTGATTCTATAGCAGCTGTTCTCATTGATTTACTAGTGATTTGTTTTATAATATATATTTAAACACTTAATAATAACATGGGGCTCAGGCTAGCCATATGAGTTAAAGCGTTGATCTTAATCTCACATGGTAATCCTAGAGTGGCGAGTTCGATTCTTGCCTGGTCAAAGGGAATTATTTAGAGACGGAATTCATTAAATAACGTCCTAAAATCCCACCCCGTCTAGAAAAAGGTGGTAACCTGTAGATAACCCGTCCCAATTAGCCTTAGTTGTAAAAAGTGGACGTTAATAAATAATAATAATATTTATTTTACACTTAATTGAAGTCTTGATTCTGTTGACACTTTTTCTATGATTTAATGGTCCACCTCTTTATTTGGTTGAATATGTGCAGTAATATATTAAAATGTTAATGTTCTAGATCACTTTTCTTCAGTTTTTTGTGGATGCTAATCAATGAAATTCAGGTTTCTTCAAACCAATCTAATAAATTTAATAATAAATATATATTTGTAGACGCACGACTCAAATTGGTGTAAATTATTTGGATTAAACCATTTAAGGTTTTGATATGCAGAATAATTAAATTTTATATAGGATTTGGAATTATGGGAAAAAATATAAATGTCATGTAAAAGCTTATCTGTTTTCCTTCCATCGTAGGTTTCACAAGGCAAACTTTCTTTTTGTATATTTTTGGAATGTCCTATCTGAAACTTCTGAAGGAAGAACACCGTCACATAATGGTGTTGTCCTGCATACACATACTTAATAAAACAAATAGGCTTTTGATGAAGATGGACGATTAGGCACCAAGCTATTTTCGGCAACTATGTTTATTTTCCCAAATAGCCAGATTTTGAGGCCTTCCTCGTGGCTAAAACTGAAAATCTGTCAATTTTCCCGAGTGATTCATTTGCGACCGAACCATCCCTTCCCATTAAATACCTAAAGTGAACCTTAATTAACTATATTTAAAGGGTTTTAGTAATCTTAAAAAAGTCTGCCTTGCTTATGAAAAAAATATCATCCATATTGTGGCCATAATATATATATTTAAATATTCAGGGGCCTAGGTTAAGGTGTTGGTTCTAATCTCACTTAGTAATCCTGGAGTTGCGAGTTCGATTCTCACCTGGGCAATAGGAATTTATTTAATGATGAACTCCTTTAGTGGTGGAGATTCTTATTACCACTCAGGCTAGAAAATGTGGTGGTGATGATAATAATAATAATAATCCACAAGGACAGTAGTGTCTCAGACAAATGTAGGTTATGCAACAAATTGTATGAATCCATTCAACATATTATGGCCTGATGTGAAATACATGCTGGATCCGAGTACTTACAAAGGCACAATAATGTGGAAAAAGTATACCATCAAGCTCTAGCAGAGAAATTCGGCGTGATAGACAGGAAGGTCGCTTATTATCACTGTAATCCTCAAAAATTATTGAATAAAGATAATGTATTGGGACAAAGTGATGATAACTGACCATACTGTGCATCATAACAAACTGGATATTCTCATTATTGACAAGATCAATAAGACTGTTGATATTATTGACATTGCAGTACACAATTGAGAATATTCGAAAATCCTATGTCAAAAAATTAAGAAAATATCAAAAATTGGCTATTGAGCTTAAAGAAGAACACAAACTGAAATCTGCCATAGTTACGGCTATTATAGCACTTACAAATGTACACTTGCCTAAAACGACAATAGCAGGCACCAAGAATTTAAACCTGCCAACAGAAATTATAAAAGAAGCACAGCAATGGGTACTTCGTGATACTGCAAGAATTGTGCGAAAATTTTTAAATTCCTCTTAACATATGTCACAATTACAAATGCCATATTGGTTGGATTTTCCACGATATGGATTTTACTCCAGTTTTTCTGTGAATAAACCTCCCGGAAATACAATAAAAACATAACAACAATTTTTGAGGGTCCCAATTATCAGAAAACAGAGGTAAAGCTAACTTCAGTTTATCTAAATCTGCATAGACACGCTAATGCATACTCTAGTGAAATAAATATTAATATAATAATGTCTGTAATTTTCTAAAGTATAGAACGTAACTTATGCGAATTTTATTTTTAAGAAGAGTAAGTAAATTTGACTTATTTTTATTTTAGTATAAAATATAATGCAAAAATATTTCTTAACGAATTCAATCCCATTTTTATTTTTTCAGAAGACAAACCAGAGATCATGGAGTAAATAAAATCACTTTGGAGGCCTGTGGCCTTTTATTATTGATTTATATAGGGCTCTAACAGCAAATATCCTATAGACATATAGTATTTCTAATGAGAACAGTTCATTAAATAAAAAAAAATTATATTTTATCTCCCTCAATATAGTATTTTTTTTTATATTTTATATAGTCCTCAAAATAAATATTTTCAAATATCATACCTACAAATCCGATACGAGCATCTCCAGTTTTAGCAACGTCGAATCCTTCCCCAGGACCTCCACCACCTCCTTTGGGGGTGATCAGCTCTCTCCTTAATTTGGCCAAGCGTGCTTTCAGTAAACCTAAATGGCCAGCAGTAGCCTTGTTTTTTTGCGTTCTCGCCATCTAGTGTTGTAATTAAAAAAGAAAATAATTAATAGGAATCACATGTATAGATAGATAATATTTTATTGACATAAATACATAACGTTGCCATGGGGTCTGGCCATTTGTTGTTCATTTGTTATTCCTACAGTCTATCATAACACTTAACTTCGGAAGAAATAGTAAGATAAGCATATAAATAACAACATATACAATAATTTTATGAAAGTATAAGTTGTTAACATCAAGAAACAACGGACAAAAATTATATTAAACCATAATATTATTAAATTAAATTATTTATTAACATCCACTTTTTACAACCAAGGCTAATTGGGAAGGGTAATCTACAGGTTACCACCCTTTTCTAGCCAGGGTGGGGCTTAGGGTTTTACTTAATGAATTCCGTCACTAAATAAATACCTTTGTCCAGGCGAGAATCGAACTTCCCACTCTAGGTTATAAGATTATTAATTACTTTTCAAAATAATAATAGACTATTTAACTTTTCAATGATCTTAATATTTAAAACATATTCTTAAAAAAATGAAGAGAAAAGAAAAAGTTCATCTTTGTTTCTGAGAAAATATGCTTGTAGATAATGTTGTTTGTGAGTTTGAAGAATAACAATAGATCAATGTAGAATTCTGAGTATCACACAAATATATATATATATATATATATATATATATATATATATATATATATATATACTAGCTTAGATACCCGGCTTCGCTCGGGAATTCATTTGAGGCTGAATGGTGATGGTATATTTTTGGCAAGGCTTTACATTGCACAATATTTTGACATTTACCCGTTCCAGTGTTTAGGGTTAATACCCGTTGTTGGCATTTGTTAATAATAAAATTATTTTTTTTATGTAAAACTTCACTGTCCTGCATATTGTCATATTTCCCGTCTCCTGTGCATTATGCATAGATTTGAATTATTAAGGAGAAAATATTGATATACATTTGAATTAATTTTTTCAGGTGAGGTACCTGGTAGTTCATATTGAAAAGAAGTGTTGAGCAAATTTCTCTAAATAACAAAATAAACAACTTTTGATATGTGCATATTTGCCGAAAACCCAATAGGAAATCATTATTATTAATTTCATGCCTCCCTTATAACCACCACTCCTGCCCGTCCCTAGAAATGTTAGAATGGCTTATTATAAGGAAGGCGTTAGTGCTAATACACGTAATGAGTGTTTTATTTAGTTCGGTTGAGTCTTTTGTGCCAAATAAAATTGTTGTCTCCCGCTATAATTTTTAGCGTATAACGTCTTAATATTTCGGTATACGATGATAGTGTATATAAAAAAAAAAGTTTCTCTAAATAACAAAATAAACAACTTTTGTTATGTGCATATTTGCCGAAAATGCAATAGGAAGCGAAATATCACTATTATAAATTTCAGGCGTTCCTTATAACCCCCACTCCTGCCCGTCCCTAGAAATGTTAGTATAGCTTATTATAATGAAGGCGTTAGTACTAATTCACATAACCAGTTTGGTTTAATTCGGTTGAGTTTTTAGTGCCAAATAAAATTGTGGACTCCCACTTTAGTTTATAGCGTATAACTCATTTATGCTTCCGTATACGGCAAAAGTGCATATTACAAAAGTTACTCTAAATAACAAAATAAACAACTTTTGTTATGTGCATATTTGCTGAAAAAGCAATAGGAAACGAAATATCGCTATTTTTAATTTCTGGTCTCCCTTATAACCCCCACTCCTGCCCGTCCCTAGAAATGTTAGTATGGCTTATTATAAGTAAATCGTTAGTATTAATTCACACAGCGAGTTTGTTTTAGTTCGGTTGAGTCTTTTATGCCAAATAAAATTGTGGACTCCCGCTATAGTGTTTAGCGTATAACTCATTTATACTTCCGTATACGGCAAAAGTGCATATAACAAAAGTTACTCTAAATTACAAAATAAACAACTTTTGTTATGAGCATATTTGCTGAAAAAGCAATAGAAAATGAAATATCGCTATTTTTAATTTCAGGCCTCCCTTATAACCCCCACTCCTGTTCGTCTTAGAGAACATTAATATAGCCTAAAGTCTAAGTTGGGCTAGTAGTAATATACATACCAAGTTTCATAAAATTCGGTTCAGCCGTTTATGCGTGAAAAGGTAACAAACAAACAAACAAACAAACAAATAAACAAACAAACAAACAAACAAACAAACAAACAGACACCAAAGAAACAAAATGCAGTTATGGTGTCTATGACATGTGAAACGAAAAGTTATCGTGAAATTTCGCGAAAAAAATCAATGTACAGACAGAGGTTACAATTTTATATATATATATAGATATATATATATATATATATATATATATATATATATATATATATATATATATATATATATATATATACACATTACTATATATTATAACTGCTAAGAATACAAGAAGTATGTCTAGCTCAGCTCAAATAATTTTAATATAAGAAAAAAATGGGTTTCCACGTTATAAACTATGAAGTAAAAAATATTTTAAACTATTGCTTAAGAAATTCTGTTAATAAGATTTTATTTTCCCTACCAAAAATATAAAATAATTTTACTCATACTTTAACTAGAAATACACTCAATCCTCGTCTTTGGAATGCAATAGTTGAGTGCATTTTGTAATCTCAATTACCACACTATATGCACTGTGTTCAAGACCGTGGATTACATAGTAAATTTTATTGAGTTATAACAGATACTGGGCTTCAAGGTTGAACTTTATACGTTCCCCTGATATGCACTCAGCATCAAGAGGCAATTGAGTAGCTATTTGGATAAAGACCTAGAGATCTTTGATCTATAATACTAACTCAAGACAACAGGGCATGTGTCTAGGTGATTTCCAACCAAAGGCAGGCCCTCGTCTCTCATGGGCTATTGGAGGAAAGATTTTCATTTCCAATCATTACCATACACAGTGCTCTCTTACACACAAATCAAGAGAAAAGGTTTTTTTTCATTATTGGACAAAATAGAAAAAAAAAGCCTGGAGTTGGCACAACATGACTTCCTCGCTCTTATCAAAATACCTCCCTGTACTTTATTTACTGTGATATCATTTAAAAGTGATTTACATATATAAAGATCAAAACTACATCATAGAACATAATTTATAGATCTTTTTAAAACAAACAAGAAAGTTGCTATGGAAATTTTCTTTCCCTAAAATGTCCGGAGAAAAATGCAATATTAAATGTTCTACCCTCTAACTCCCTCTTCTCTTCCCATTAGTCGATTTCAATAAGTGGAGGTACACAACTAAATGTAACATAAATATGAAATTTGGACACTCTAGGCTAGTTATTTCTGAGTTATACATACACATGTACAAACATGCCAACATCAAAACTAGTGTCAAAATGGTTTCAGGAAGAGTTGATGGACAATTCGGTTGAAATTTGGAATTTCTCCTGATTACAATACTTCTTTTACTTCATACAAGGACATAAAAGATGAATATAATATAATTGTGTTAGTTGCATATTTCTCAGTTGTCTATGTGTCAGTAAGCTCTTTAGTCAAAAGAGCCCCTTGAAAGTGCTTGGATCTAACAAGGAATTTCTAGTTTGAAGTGTTCTAATTAAATAAAGTCCGTTTATTTATTTACAATCATTTGGCTCATTGTCAAATTTTATAATTGCATTAATAGTACCACAAAGGAGACATTTGGGGACTTGATAATAGTGAAATTAGTGAAATTTCTGTAGTAAAACTTTAGTGGGCACGTTTTGAAAATGCTTGGTGATTTTCATTAGTTCCAGAGGAGAAGAAAAGTCTAGACTACATGAATGCTTATAGTACGAGTATGCTTTATTCGCACTAATGTGAAGACTGGACATCCTTTGTCATCTTGTTCTAATGAACGACTACCAAGCACAGTTAAAATGTCCACCAAGAAAATTTCATAACAGGAGCTTCAACCATTTTTATTATTACCCTGCCCAATTCTCGACTATCTCCTTCTTACCACACTTAACTTTGAAATTTGGCACTAAGAAACCACAAAATTGAAAATAAATTAAAAGGAATTTAGAGCAAAGCACTTTCAACTGGCTCTTTTGTCCAAAGAGTTTGCTCACAGGAAAAGTTGGAACGAACTCATTTTAATGTATGCATTTTTATTTATTTTTCTTTATACCCAACAATAAAGAGTCTGTGTAAACTAATCAGATTTCCCACATGCTGGAAAAACAGCTGATCTCATACTACCATCTATTCTCTACTTCTCCTCTACAAAAACAGTTATGTACAGTAACAGAAACTGAAATGTAAGTTGACATGAGTTATTTAGTGGGTTCAGTTACTCAAAGTGAAAATCGGAAGAGTAAAAGTGGAGGGTTTACCGAAGACTGAATACAAACATATAAAAATAACGCTCTTAATATTCAACACAGACAAAACATGCTTAAAACAATAGTTGTAAAAAAAAATTAATTCGGAACAAGACTGATCATCACAGCATTTTTCAAATTCAATACCTCTCTCTCCCAGTTCATTTACAGTCATTAACGCCATCCTAACGATTACATGGTTAAGTATTGAGCACGGTATTGATCAAACAGGTATTGTATGCAAAATTTTAATTGATTGCGCCACACGTAACATATTTGCAGGTATCTCACATAGTAAAGACCCACCACAAACAATATTTAGTATTTAAGCTTCAAATAAGACCTTTCATAATAATTTTTTTTTTTTTTTGTTAACATGGGATGAGTAGATATAGGGGTTTATTTACTCTTGGCTAAAAACAAAAAGCTATAAATAGCTTCCTTAGTATTTGAAAAAACAATAAATTTGAAACAAGATTGATTGTTATAACATATTTTTAATTTTCTCTCCTCCTATATATATATATATATATATATATATATATATATATATATATATATATATATAGAGAGAGAGAGAGAGAGAGAGTGTGTTTTATATTGAACTGATTTTCACAATCTCTTGGGTAGGATAAATAGGAATTTGAAGAAATGTTTCAGAAATCACATCATCAATACAACCTCAATAGCGACCCTTGAGGAAAATCAGCTAAAAGCTTTTGTTAAACTTGTATACAGTAACATGAAAAACTGAAAATCGTTTGCATACAAGCCTATAAAAGAAGGGCAATGTCCTTCTACACTTTGATGAAAGTCCAAGGAGCCTACAGGATGCATTTCCATTGTGGTGATAATACAGATCAGTGACCGGTACTACTTTATTCAAGTAACTAAACTTTATACTATATGAACAACTACTCAACAATTCTGAGTGGGCAAAGGGGGACATATAGAAGTCCCAAATCAAAACTTGCTAACGGCAAAGCAAAATGAAATTTAACATGGAACCGAAATAAAACCTTGCATGTCTAGGTAAACAAAAGCATACAGGCATTCAGTCTAGTGTATACAAAGTCATACAGATTAATGATAAATCCATTCATTGCATCAGATTTAATATTACACTGCTGGCAAAGTTTGAAGCAGAGATGAATAGAATGCTGCAAGTCCTGAAGGCACGCTCTAGATCAGTTTAAACTCAAAACAAATGCTGATAAAACAATAGTTTCGGTTGTAGTGAAAAAGAAAGCCAAGGAAATATAAATATTAGAATTGGAAACATTGTGCTTGAAAAAGTGAAGGAGTTTTGTTAGCTAGGGAGCATCATCACTGAACACAATGATAGTAGAGCTGAAGTCGATAGAAGAATAGCACTTGCTAAACAAGCCTTCAAAGCAAAAGAAGCATTTTAACTAATAAGCATAAAAGCTATAGGGACAAAAAAATGTTTGCTAAGTCTTTCATATGGAGTGTACTGCTTTTCAAGAGTATAAGTTGGACTCCCCTCAAAAAGGAATGTAACAGGGTGGAAGCAATGGAAATATGGATCTGGCTAGAATCAACAAGTTGGACGAAAAAAAAAAAAAAAAAATGCAATGTGGAAATTCTAAATGAGCTAAGTGAGATCAAGTATCCATCAAGGCCTTGGAAAAAATGAGAATAGAACTTCTTGGGCATATCATAAGGCACAATGACCTCATCACAACCATATTTGAAGGTAAGGTTCTTGAGCATAGAAGAGGAAGGCCTAGAAAATCCTATTTTGAAGACATCAAGCATCTGACGGATTTGGGTGAGTATAGTAATATGAAAAGAGCTACTTCCGTTAGAACTCAATGGTTGCAACTACAAGGCGTAGCCAGCAGAGATCATGATGATGTCTAGTTCAGTAGTCTAGAAGTGTTGCCAATTACTGCTGCCCCTATTATAATGTATTTTGTAAGTTATGTACAAAGTAATAATAATAAGAATAAATATATAGGCAATAGTTAACAAATCATGATTAGAATTTTTTAAAAGCATAGGTTTTAGAAGTTCTATGTAAGCCATGTAAGTAGCTGAGTAAAAGTAATAATTTCTATTTTAGTAAAGCCAATGACTACTGACAAGGTGGAATGAAACTATGAAAGATAGATATAATACACTTAGTGAACTGATGTTGTAGAACTAATATGAGTTTGCAATAAGAAGCCAAATGAAAATAGCATGTTTTATTTTTTGTTTGTAATGTCCCAAGGCACTCAGAATGAGGAATTGGCTTATAAGCCTAGGACTAAGAATCTAAAATGTACATATAGGGATAGTAGAGACATCAATATGATTTCTCTTGTATTATAAAGAAAATAAGAGGGATTGGAGTAATAAGAATATTCTGATATGGAATAATTTAAAATGAAAATTGTGCTTCAATAACACTATGTAATCACACTTAACTCGCAAAAGTGGAGGAAGAAAAGAAGTGTAGAAAATTTGTTAAAGTAAAGAAAAGCTGGAAATTCTTTGATTAAAATTATACCTAGAAGTATGATATGGAATGCTAAACATGCATCACATCAAATAAAACTTATTTCTGAGGAGTTAATCCAATTTCAAATTTTCTGTAGGAAAGTTGAGTATAGGTTTAAATTGTTTCTAAACCAATATTTTCATTTTAAATAACTCTATATCATGATCCAAAGATCTTCTGCATAGTGACTATATTCTAATTACTCTACCCCCCCCCCCCAGTGGCCTTCTAAAATATTTGAAACCTACATTACTAAAATTGACCACATACAGGACTTACCATTTTATTATTGTATGAAAATAACATGTGATATCTTAAGTAATAATAATGACTTGACACAATAAGCCATAGGGCCTCTATTTTTTTGTAGTTATTTTTGATTTTGGGGGGAGGACATAAGGCTCCTAATATCATGTACTTTTAAGAAATACTGCAGTTGTAGCATTCAGAAGTAATGTCCCTACTGCTTTAGTCAAGAAATTACACAAATTATCACAGGGTACCATAGTTAGTACCAGAAGCAAGGGCATTAAATAACTTGTAAACATACTCACTATATGAGTGGTGTAATTTGCTCAAATGAACCAAGTGAAGCATAACAAGAAAGTACCCCTGTCAAAGCAAACCTATATATACCGTGAACGTACTCTTACATTTACTACTATAAATATTTCAATTTGTTGAAGGAAATTCCATTAAATAACGATGTAACACCTATAAATTTAATTTTGTGGCAAAAAAACATGGCATTACATCAGTTACTAGATATAGTACAGCTTACTAACATAAAGAACTGACCTCAGTAAAGGTTGTAATAAAAATCAAAAAATAAAAAATCTAAAAACCTTTGTGCCTATACAAAAATATGTTATATAACACCATTTGTAAAAAATTATTAATACAGAAATTGATATTTTGAAATTTCATCCCCTCAAGTAATTTTTCTGGTTAATGGATCAACAAAGAAAGCTTATTCTCTTGAGTTTCAAGAATAATGGGCTTTGTCTTTAAAAGTTATCGAATATGCATAAGTAAATTTATATATATACACATATTTTTAACAAATAGTGTTTTTAGTAGCTTCGAGCATCAAAATAAAAAGTTATCGGGCTCAGTCCTAAGTCTTGCAACCTACAGTGATAGCTAATAAATTAAAAACTGGCCACCCATAAATAAATAGTGATTTCTAGCTATGTTTGGAAATAACAAACATTTTAAAAATTCTGGTAAAGTAACAACTGACTTCTGTCATAGCAAATATGAAAGATCCCAAGTTTGCGTCTGACCAAGCTTCAAACTGATTCTTAGAGGGATTAAAAGGATGGATTACCTTACTGTCCACTAATATTATGATGTAATATCAAATATTTCATTGATTAAGACCCCTAAACTAATTAAACTGAAATACACAACATTAGATGCCACTACAGAAAAAACAACTGGTAAGAAACTACTTTTGTTTTACCTCTTCTATACATAAATACCCAGGACAATCCAAGATTATGCCAGACTCGAGGCAGAATAAAATGACACCAGCCTTGAAAGCCATCCATAATTTTTATAATTATAATTTTGCCCCATTTCTCAACAAAAACCTAACAATATAAAAAGTCTGTATGTATTACTCCTGTATAGCCAATTAAGTGTAACTGAATAAAAAAAAAACTTATATGGTTACTTCATTTGAAAGTGATATACAGTATTTCCATTCCAATTATATGAAAATGTCAAAGAATATAATTTATAAATCTTTTTACGATAAACAAAAAAGGTCATATACAAATATTCCATTTCTCTAAGTACAGTGCAATTCGGAATATTTTTTTTCTGCTCCCCCCACCTTATGTGTAATCAAAATAAGAAGTGCACAACTAGGTGTTTCAAGAGTCCTAATTTGAAATTTCAATATTCTAATGCTGGTCAAGTTTGATTTATGTGAGACGCATTCATATATACAGATACCATGCCAAAAACAAATTTGGGTTAGGGTTAAGGAGGGTCAAAGTAAATAATTCCATTTAAATCTAAAAACCGAAATTTTTTCCTATAACAATACTTCCCTTAGTTCGTACAAAGAAGTAAAAGCCAGCAAGACAATCGGGGAGTAGCTCTGTATTTAAAACTCTATAAAGAAATGCTCCATAGATTAGTTTGTCTAGACACGGTAAACATTTTACTTTCATTATGAAACCCATCCCTTAAGACTCGAGTATTAAAGAAACTAGTATGTGCAATGTACTAGCTCACTAGAACCGTTACATTGCACATGCTACAAAATTGTGAAACATAGAAGTAGATCAAAGTGGTGGTTGACATATTAAAATATTTGATAGATGCTCTTGTAATTTTTAGGCACTTTTAAAATTCCTTCAAATAAAGAAGTTCTTTCCTTCCTGCTCCACCTTTCTCTGCAAGCTCCAAATTTTCTCCAACATAAATCCCAGTACCAGAATTATTCATTTTCATCATTGCCATCATGTATTAACTTTTCAATTATAATTATTACTTTTTAAATGAAATATCAAATTTAAACAAAACCATACTGCAGTAAGTCTAATATTTTTGTAGGGAAACATCCCTTTAAAAGGTTTTAGTTTTTGCATTCTTAATTTCATCAAACAGTGACAGGGAACCCTGAACTTCATAGTCAAATTTCTTGTTCCTAATTTCTGTAAGGCATTAAACCCGATTTAATTTCCAAGTTAAAAATGTACTGACTAATTGAAGATAGCATCTCAGCTTAAAACTAAAGTGAAACATAGTGAAGTGCTTTTCAGTAAATCTTTAACATGGCTAACACTTTACAAATAAAGCAAATACTTTTTGTTTCTTGAGAATTTATCAATGTGTCTTTGATAAATATTATTACATACTTCATTGTAAGTGAATAGTTAAGAAATTAAAAATAAATAAAACCCTTCATCCAAAAGTCACAGCATGGACACGTTTTTCTCATAAGCAAGGCAACTTTTTTTAAAATTACAAAACTCCTTAAACAACTGGTTGTGGTTCACCATAGGTATTTAATGAGGAGGGATGGTTAAACTTTAATAGTAAATGAAACATTCTCGGCATTGTTTATTTTAGCCATGACAAAGCCATCAAAATCACGCTTTTTGGCAAAATGAACATAGTTGCCAAGAAAGGGTTGACTCTTTGCTTTGATTATATTCCAGTCAAGGCCTCTTATTGAAAGCCTATTAGTTTTATTCTGCATCGGAGAACAGGAAAACACTATTAGATGAAGGGATATGTTTTTCCTTTAGAAGTTTCATATAGAACACTCCAAAGAATGTATAAATAGAAAAGAAAAAAAGGTTATTGCTACACCTACTGAAGCCTAACAGATAAAGCTTTTACATAAGCCCAACGCTTATATAAGATTTAATCGTCCTGTATATCAAAACCTTAAATGATTTAGTCCAAATGATTCAAATTTGAGTTGTACATCTACAAATATATATTTATTATTAAATTTATTAGATTGATTTGAAGAAACCTTCTGAATTTCATTGATTAGCATCCACAAAAAACTGAAGAAAAGTGTTCTAATTACTGCACATCATTAGATTCAAACAAATAAAGAAATGAGTCATTAAAATCACAGAATAAATAAAGATAGTCGCCAAAAATAGCTTGGTGCCTAATCATCCTTCTTACACATGTGAAGGAATATGTACTTCCTTTTGAAGTTCCATACAAGATAATTAAAAAAAGTACATAGAAAGAGAAAGTTATTTTTATGCCTTCTGAAGTCTCTGATAGAAGGAAAACAGATAAGCTTTTACGCGACATTTATATTTTCCCATAATCCCAACACCTATATAAAATTTAATTATCCTGTATATGAATACGTTACAACATCCACAAAAAACTGAAGAAAAGAGTATTAGAGCATTAACATTTAAATATCTTACTGCACATATTCTACCAAATAAAGAGGTGGGTCATTAAATCTTAGAAAAGTGTCAAAAAATCAAGATTTCAATTAAGTGTAAAACTTTCAATAAATATTATAAAATAATTTATTGGTAAATCAATAGGCACAGGGACTCAGGTTAGCAATGCAAGTTAAAGTGTCGGCTTTAATTTCACACGGTAAATAAATTCTTCACTAAATGAACACTTATTATTGAGCACACCACACAAGAATCGAACACACAACTCCAGATTTAGTACACCTAGTTGTGTTTTCCTTAAGACCAACACCTTAACTCACAGCTAAGTTGAGCCTCACACATGTACTAATTGTTACTATGCCCTAAAGGAGTAAATTGATACTAGCTATTTAAGTGTTGGCCTTAATCTCACACGGTAAACCTAGAGCGGTGAGTTCGATTCCCACCTGGGCAATAGGAATTTATTTAGTGAAGAACTCATTAAAGAAAATCCTTAGTCCCACCCTGGCTAGGAAAGGGTGGTAAAATGTAGATAACCCGTCCCAATTAGCCAGCACAGCAAAAGGTGGATGTTAACAAATAATAATAATTATCCTGAATATCAAAACCTTAAATGATTTAATCCAAATGATTCACACCGATTTGAGTTGTACTTCTACAAATATATATTTATTAGATTGGTTCGAAAAAACCTCTAAATATCATTGAATATTATCCATAAAAAACTGAAGAAAACAGTATGAGAACATTAACATTTTATCACCTTACTGCACATCTTTAGATTAAACCAAATAAAGAAGTGGTAATTAAAATATTTGAAAAATGTCAAAAAAATCAGAAGACTCTTCAATTAAGTGTAAAACTTTTAATAAATATCTTAAATTAATTTATTGGTATATCAATAGGCACAGGGGCAGAGAGTTGGACATGAGAGCTAAAGCATTAGCTTTAATATCATATTGTGAACTTAGAGCGATGAGTTTGATTCCCGCCTGGGCAATAGGAATTTATTTACTGACAAACTCATTAAGTAAAATTCTTAGTCCCACCCTGGCTAGAAAAGGATTGTAACCTGTAGATAACCCGTCCCGATTTGCCATAGTAGCAAAAAGTGGACGTTAATAAATAAATAAAAATAATCAATAGTCACAACTGCTATAGAATCAATATTGACTATCATTTTTTATGTTGCACTAAAATTTGTAGCAAAATGTGTTTTCATTGAGCTTATGTTCTCAAATATAACAATGGTTGAATAAATCTATTTGATGTTCATAGAGTTGAAATTGACTAGTTTAGAACAAAGTTAGATTTTGTCATTAGAAATTAAACATTCAATATTCAGTCCTCAAAAACATTCATAGAAAAACAAGGACTGGCCGTTCATCATCATGTACAAAAGAAAATAAATCTTAGAGGCACCTGTGACTGCCAAAGTCCTTTATGTATTATTCTAATTTTGGTTTAAATCTATGTTAATCAGAAAACAATTTTTTTATGGAGCTTCAGACACCATTTATAGAATCCCCAGAATTTCATTTTAGTACACAACACAGTTTCCCTTAGCTGTGTTGGATGTTTCCACAATTTTTGGTTCAGACTGAAAATATAATCCGATATATGGTATTCATCTAGTTTGTTAATGATGCTTAAAAATACTAACTTCTAAATGAGTGCATTAGTTTCATTTGTAGATATTTAAATAACTGCACAAGACATATTGTTACAACTATTGAACCACCCACGTTAAACCAACTGATATAATTTACTCATTACCAGGAAAGGTGATCATGGGTCCGATGATTAGGACATCTTCTAGGCATTTAGCTCTTCGTAAAAAAACCATTGCTTTGTGAGTGAGTGCACAGGTTATGCAGAAAAAAATCACACTTATACAAATGTTTATTGTGAAAATCTCAACCACTTAGTTTTTTTTTTACAAAACTTTACAGAACTTGTTTAAAAAATCTTGAGGGATGAAATGCATCACATTAAAATGGTGAAATTAGCTGTTGTCAGAGGAAGTATACTGAGGATGGCATTAGAAAATGACTAAATAACAAATAAATATGAAATAATTTAAAAGTCAACAACAAGAAATAAGAGAAACAGCCTCATTGCTCGAGGGAGCAGAAGTACTTCATGGCTTCGATCAGCTTTTTAGCAGTGATGTTGTAAGCAGGATGCACAGGTTCTAATATGTTTTCATCACTTCCAATACTATAATCATTGCCATTCGGTAAATTTTGGGCGAGAGATAAACCACTCAATGAATAGCACGTGTGGTAAGCATCACGCCTCTTCCCTGGCTTGTCAATAAGACCACCGTTTTTATGTTGACAACAAATTAATACATATTCTTGAAGAAGATTACAATTGAACAGCCACGTATCTGTATTCAAATATTTTTTTGACAGCTCATCCGAAAGCAATCTCAAATTGATTAAAGCTATTGCTCCTGCTTGCCAGAACGAGTAACAGCTGTCGACTAGTTTATTAGTTCTTCCTTGAAAGCCTCCTTCGAAACTCATTTGTCGATTTGTCAGCCATCGAAGGAGAGCCTTAACATCGCACATATTATGAGAATTTAGAAGATGAAGTGCTGCGAACCCGCAAAATGTGTAGCCACCGTGAGCTTCCATTCCAGGAGTCCCTGAGAAACCACCTTCATACGTTTGACATCTGACAATCCATTCGGCGCTGCCTTTGAATAATTCATCACTGAAAACATTTGTGAGTTTAGCTACAGATATGGCACAGTAAACGCTCCGCATATCTATCTCACCTCCGTTATGCATATAGAAAGATCCATCTCCGACTCTAAGCCTTCTGAGAAACTCTAATAACGTCTTCCTGTTTATCGCTTTGAATGCATCTTCCGTTCCTATTATACACAATGCATTAACTGCAGCATATGTTGGGGCTAAGTGAGAAAACTGATTTGGACCACCTCCGAAACCACCGTCTTCATTCTGCAAACTGCTTAAAAACTTCACCACACAACTCTTGCTAACATCGTCGAGTTCATAATCCAACAGAGAAAGGGAATGAATGATCCAGTAGCAGAGCCAGGCCCGATTGCAGTCGTACACTTCATATTGCAATTTATCAGTCAAAAGATTGTTTATCAAATAATCTTTCGTCCAATGTTTCTGTAGCTCCGGAAAGTCAGGATTGACGACAAGTTCTCGAGTTTTGTCAAAACTAGAATAAACTTCTTCGATAGACGACTCGACTGCAACTTGCTGATCAGAAGACACTGTAGCTACTCCTTCATCATCAAACTTAGCTCTACCCAAAAGAAGTTCAACTACTGTAGTTTCATTGGGAATAGATGAACTACACTCAATAGTTGTCATCTTTGAACAAAGGCTTTAGCAAAAACGTATTAAAACACAAGGTGACTGGCACCTTCCTACATCCTCTTAAGGCATATTAAAATCAATATAAACTAATTAGGGGAACGGTACAGGGATAATGTGTCCTCTCAAACTCTTACTCCATGATAACCTTTTCCATCAACAAGTAACGATTGAACATGATGGTTGAACGTAGATTACCTCTGCTTCAATAGCTGCAATTTTATCCACGATAGTTGCCATTTTAAGGGGCCCAAGTTACACAGTTATGAAAATAGAAAAACACTAGGCACTAGGAGAATACTCGATAACCAACACACGCACACATGTGCATTTAATACTCTACACCGGCTGACAAGAAGATTACAAAAAAGTGAAATATTTATACCACTAATAAGAGATATTCAAATCAAAATAATAATTAAATATTTTACAATGACTATTAAAATTTTTAAATAAATTTAATAGCAATTATTTAATAATTGTATATGCAAAAAGTATGAATGCAAATTTTCTTAAATAACTAATAATAATACATTTCTTTATTTTCTAAAATATAAAATAAGATTTTTTTTTTGCTTTATTCCTGAATATTTTGCTATTTATGGTATTTTATAGTTATCGAGTGGTGCATAACCTGTTAGGAACACAAACTAGCATCTTGGAAGGGGGGGGGCGATTCTTATTTGATGTTCTGAAACTCATCATGCATTTGACCTAGAATGAAAACGTTCGTCACGCAGGAGCTGCGTAAACTAAACAGATTTCCCTCATACTGGCATAGCACAAGAATTGAAGGGGGGGGGCTTACTGAAACAGAACGGCAGAAAACAAGAAAGTAGGAATAACTTGGTAAATACTTAAGTTGCGAAAAAATGCATAGAACAGCTATTGTGGAGCACCAATTGTTTAACAAGATTGCTCCTATAATATTTTACGATTCGACTCATAATAAAGAAAATATTTCCAATTTTCGGATTTCCCTCCCTCTCTAAACAACCTATTCCTCCAACGATTTCTGCCAATCACAAATATGATCTTCAGTGTGTGAATATAACGGTTAAATATCGAGTATGGTGTACATCAAATGGACATTATCGAGACAAGGATGTAACACCTTAATTGATAAGGTTATCACACAACGAATTTCCACCTCTCTCGCACAATAAAGGGCCCATGGAAACAATATTTGGTATTTAAGGTTACAACTAAGAGTTCATTTTATAACAGCTTATTGTTATTAGGACATTTAGGCGATTTTCGAAATTTTTCTTCAAAAGTCCATTGATCCTACCCAGGAGATGATGAAAATGAGGTCCGTTCAAAACTATATATATTAGTCTGTAACCGTTCTAGCGGTCGCAATTTTCGTCTAATCGTTATTAAACTTGATATATAATCGTTTTATACAAAATGAAGAAAGTCGGCTGAAATCGGGGGGAGGGGGAGGGGTTTAGCGGGGGAGAATTTCGAAAATTCTTAATATTTCCGTTATTATGCGTCGGATAAAGAGCCAATCTTATTGAAAATGTAATTTTCTTTAAATTTTTTTATGTTCATTTTTTCATATCTTGATTATTAACTGAGATATTTGCATTTTTTAGCTGTCGGTCTTCAGTAAACCCTCACTCCTACTCATTCCATATTAACAATATTCTATTATGTTATGAAGCAGTTTATTTGAATCTTAAATACCAAATATTTTTCTCATTGAACTCTTAAGTATTGAAATAAATGCAAATGCGTGGCGCACGTGGGAAATCTGCTTAGTTGACGCAGCCCCTGCGTGACTTTTTCCTGTTTTGAGCCTTCAGTAAAGCCCCACTTCTACTCGTGTTACGTAAACAATACTCACTGATATAATAAATCATGTTATTCAAAGTTTAAATACCAAATATAGTTTCCAGAGACCTTTATTTTACGAGATACATGCAAATATGTTCTTGTGACCCCCCTCCCGTCATAAATGCTAGGACTATTAAAATTTGATTGAATGAGATAAAATATATTCTGATTCATTATAAATTACAGTACTAGGTATAGTACATAGTTTTCAATAAAATAAATATGTTATATTCTGATATGTTTTAGTTATTGTTTTTTTTTTTTTCAGTGTAATAAATGATACTGAGCGAGATCGCCTAGTTGCGGAGCTCTCAAATTAATAAATAAATATAAAGAGTCAATCTCAGTCAGACTTTCCCGTGTCGGAAAGAAAAACAATAAATGAAAGCCGTTGGCAGACCTGTTTGTTTATATTCGAGACGATTTCCGCCGGGAAGGGAAAGATTTCTTATTACCGTTTGGATTTATTCACTTAATATCCACGGTGGTGTTGTGTTAGCTGTATGTAGGTTTATCTATTATTAAAATTCACGTGGGAAATCCGCTTAGTTTAGGCAGCCCCTGCGTGATGGACTTTTGTTAAACTGTCGACGGTCTATAATTGCTGTTCCTTTTTTTTTTTCGTAACTGAAGTATTAAGTCGAATGTACTTTAATCCCCCCCTCCCGTCTACCCATCTATTGTTTACATAGAAATAGAGAATATGCGTAGACATGAGATCACAAGCGTGTTATACGTGCACGTGGCAAATGTGCTTAGTTTAGGCAGCCCCTGCGTGACGGACCTTTTGAACATTGAGAATTATAAGTTCCATCTTGGAACTAGTTGAGGACAAAATAATTTGCAGTTGGTCGTCAAATACTTCACACTCGTTTAGAAATATTCAGTTGAGCGACATACTCTTTCAGCTAGCATTTATTCAGATATGTCTTGGTGTATTTCATCTTAATGGAGAAGAATAATAAATATCAGAAATAGCTCCTTTCCAGTACTTCCACTTACTTACCTTCAGCGTTGTTCCAGCAGGTGACGTGATTTTCTAAATATTTCCTCAAATGTCCATCGATCCTACCTAGCCCGATTGTATTTATTCACTTAATATTCACGGTTGTGTTGTGATACCAGTATTTAGATTTATCTATTGTTAAACTTCACGTGAGAAAGTTAATTTCCCTAAGTTTAGGGGAAATCAGCTATTGAGGTTGTACTTATGATGGGATTTACGAAACATTTTCTTCAAATGTCCATCGATCCCACATAGTAGATGAAAAAGTCCGTCACGCAGGGGCTGCGTAAACTAAGCAGATTTCCCATGTGAAGTTTTACCAATAGAGAAATCTCCATACGCCAACACTTACGGCAAAGGGACGAACTAGGTTTTGGCGGGAAACTCAAAAATCCGTTACCGGCCCAAATTTAATAAAAATGCAAATATCTCAGTTAATATTCAAGATAGGGAATAAATCTATAGAACAATATTTATAGTAGATTTAATTTGTAATAAGATTGATTCTATACAATTTTTCGATCCGACGCATAATAACGGAGATATTTCGAATTTTCCGAAAATCCCCCCTCTAAACCCCCCCTCCCACTGGACCGATTTCAGCCATTAACGAACTTGATCTTCCTTTTTACATAAAACGATTAAATTCCGAGTTTGGTAACGATCAAACAAAAATTGCGACCGCTAGAGCGTTAACAGACAAATATATATATATATATATATATATATATATATATATATATATATATATATATATATATATATATATATGTGTATAGAACAAATTTTATTTAAAATTAAATGTTCTATAAACGTTATTATATTGTTTGTTGTTGTTGTTTGAAAATTCGAATTATCTCCGTTACTATATGTCAGATCGAAACATTGTATAGAATCCATAATATTGCAAATTAAATGTACTATAAATATTGTTGTATACATTTATTCTCTATCTAGAATATTAACCGAGATATTTGTATTTTTCAGTTTTCAGCCATCAGCAAACCCCGATATTAATATTATTAATAAACCCCGATTAATATCGATAAAGCACAATATTTAGACGTTTTATGTAAAAAGAAAGATCAAGTTCGTTAAAGGCTGAAATCGAACCAGGGGGAGGGGGTTTAGAGGGGGAGAATTTTGAAAGTTCGAAATACAGTGATGGAAAAAAGTATTTGCACATCATGTTTTTATAAATAACTGAGCTCAAGGAAACAAAAAAAGTCGCTTTCCTTTGCAAAAATGAAAAGTGCGTTTATTAAAAACTGGAAAAAACCTTTTTGTAAAAAAATGACAACACTTCATAATGAAACAAAAAAATTAAAACAATAAAAGTGCTTGGAAAAAAGTATTTGCACACTTGGTCTACTTTGACTCACAGGTTTTGTTTACTTTTGCATTAATCCTCCTGTGTCCATAGGTTTGTTTACTAATTTATCTCTATCGTTTATTACCAGTATTCTCTAGTCTTTCAAACAGTTTTCTTCAATCAATAGACAATTATCATGCCAAAGACAAGTGAGCTGAGTATCGCGACTCGCGAAAAAATTGTTTTACTGAGGAATCAGCAAAAAACATATCGCCAAATTGCCGATTTCTTAGGGTTGAATTTTTCTACGGTGAGATACGTTATAAAAAGGTACGAGGAACGTGGTTCAACTGAAAACCATGAGCGTAAAGGGCGTCCAAAAAAGTTAACTCCCAGACTGAAGAGGAAAATAAGAAAAGAAGCTCTTAAAAATCCCATGATAAGTTCGCGGGAGCTGGCTGCCAAGGTCCATTCAACGCCTGGAGTCCAGGTTATTAGCAGGAGAATTAGATATGCCTTGAATTTGGAAGGGCTCCATGGCAGGGTTCCGAGAAAGAAGCCATACATCAGTGAAACGAATCGTAAAAAGCGCCTTGTTTTTGCTAGGGAGTATGTACAAAAACCCTTAAGCTTTTGGGAAAATGTCGTATTTTCTGACGAAAGGAAATTTAATTGGTTTGGTTCAGATAGTCGAAGGACGATATGGCGACATCGTAATGAAGCCCTAAAGAAGCAAAATGTTTTAGCGACTGTAAAGCATGGTGGAGGGCATGTTATGATTTGGGGGTGTGTTTCCTACCATGGCGTGGGAAATCTTGTGAGCATCGAAGGCAATTTAAATGCGGAAGGTTATGTGCGTGTTAGTGTCGAAAAAATGGGAATCCAGGATCAGTACTATTTCCAGCAGGACAATGATCCAAAACATACTGCGAGGAGAACTAAGGAGTGGTTAATATATAATGTTCCAAGATAGCTCCACACTCCTCCTCAGTCACCAGATATAAATATAATTGAAAATTTATGGCACACCCTTGACGAAAATGTAAAAAAAACACCATTTCACTAGTGCACATCATCTTAAACAACTTCTTGTTCAAGAATGAGAACAAATAAACCTAGATTTAATTAAAAACCTAGTAAATTCAATGCCCAGACGTCTACAAGCAATTATTGACGCAAATGGCCTATTTACAAAATATTAAAATTATTAAAATTGAGTTTTAACTTGTAAATGTGGAAGTGTGCAAATACTTTTTTCCAAGCACTTTTATTGTTTTAATTATTTTGTTTGATTATCAAGTGTTTTTATTTTTTTGTAAAAGGTTTTTTTTCAGTTTTTAATAAATGTTCTTTTCATTTTTGCAAAGGAAAGCGAAGTTTTTTTGTTTCCTTGAACTCCTTTATTAATAAACATATAATGTGCAAATACTTTTTTCCATCACTGTATCTCCGTTACTATAAGTCGGGTAAAAAAGTGTACAGAAAAAATTTATTGAAAATTAAATGTACTATTAATATTGTTAAATACATTTATTCTCTATCTTGGATATTAACCGAGATATTTGCATTTTTCAGTTTTCAGCCTTCAGTAAACCCCCACTACTACTAGTGTTACATAAACAATAATCAGTTATATAATAAACCACATTATTCGAAGCCTAAATACCAAATATTGTTTTCATTGAACGTTTACTTTGTGAGATATATGCAAATACGTTCTGTTGACCCTCCCCCCTTCTTTTGTTTTTGGATTACTAAAATTTGTGTGATTGAGATAAAACTGATTCTGATTCTGAGCACTAGCTTTAGTAAATAGTTTTCAATAAAATTAATGTTATATTCAGATACATTTCATAAATTGTTTGTCTTTCCGGTCTATCTATACAGCACTACGAGGCTGGCTGGCTTGTTTGTTTGCTTGTCAAGCTCTTTCCGTTGTAGAGATTATTAACTTGTAAGTTTGCTAAGCATTCACCGTAGTGTTACCTGTATGTATATTTATTGGAAACCTTCGCGTGGGAAATCTGTTTAGTTTACGCAGCCCCTCCGTGACGGACTTTTTATACATACACGTGTGTGTGTGTGTGTGTGTGTGTGTGTGTGTGTGTGTGTGTGAGGGGAGAGCAGAATCATTGTCATAATTTGTTAACATATATTTAATTATATATTCACACCGCACATCTTGGTTATGTCACGGTCGTCAGTCACGCGTCAATCATGATCAGTATTCAACATTGCTACCACTCCCTTACACCGGCTTATAACTTCTCTGTTATAACTTCCTTGTATTTAGTAAAGAATATTTTCGCTTTCAGCAGATTTCCCTTAAGGGAAAACTACACAAGATTTACTGCTTCATCACATCAGCATGCAATACTCTGGAATCTATAAATGCTGATGGACCACACTCCAGTTAAATGTTATATAACGACGGAAATGGGTAAATACAATATGTACTTTTAGTTATTTTTTATGTACATTTTACTATTAACACTATATTGTTTTTAGCAGATTTCCCCTAAGGGAAATCAGCTATTGAGGTCGTACTCATGACGCGATTTTCGAAATTTTTCTTCAAATGTCCATCGACCCTACCAAGGGGATGACGAAAATGAGGTCTGTTCAAAACTGTATACATATATATATATATATATATATATATATATATATATATATATATATATAGTTTTGAGACATTTATTATACGAGATATAATGCAAATATGTTCTGTTGACCCCCCCTTCTTAAGTTTTTGGACTACTTAAATTTGATTGATTGAGATAAAAATTATTCTGATTCATTATAAATTACAGTACTAGATATAGTAAGTAGTTTTCAATCAAATTAATACGTTATATTCAGGTATATTACAGTAATTGTTTTTCTTTCCGGTAAGAAGTTGGCAGAATTGTTTGTTTGACTTCGGGAGGTTTCTTATTATCTTTTGTGTTTATTCACTTAATATTCACGGTGGTGTTGTATTACCGGTATGTAGATTTATCTATTGTTAAACTTCACGCGGGAAATCTGCTTAATTTACGCATTATTTTGATTCGAGCAATAAGTCAGGTTATTGTGAATTTAGGCTTGTTAATATTGGTTGGATTCTGTCAAGGCATGGATTAGCAAATGCAATAATGCAGTTGTGACACGAATACACTATCCACTAGTTACTCAAATAGTCTTCAAGATAGAACTAATCCCCAAACAGTTTCTATTTACTAATCAGTTTAAAGTGTTTTCACTTATCACAGCTCTATTTTTAACTACGAGTATTAAAAAAACAGGTGCCGTTTTTCACTTACATTTTCAATCAGTATAATCATTATTGCGGAAAAAATAGACGCTTAATATTGAGGAAAACATATGAACAATTTCCTTGAGATAAATTGTTGATTATCTTGTGAAGCTTTTCCTCAAGAATTCTACTTCTTAAGATTCAAGGTATTATTCTGAGAAATCGGCAAAGTCCGTCACGCAGGGGCTGCGTAAACTAAGCAGATTTCCCTCGTTAAGTTTAGTAATAGATAAATCTACATACTGGTAACACAACACCACCGGGAATAAATACAAACGGAAATAAGAAATGGTCCATCCAATTTAAATAACCTGCCGACGGGAAGCATTAGGTTAGAAATGTAACAAACGGGTCTGCCCTCCTCACACCGGAAAGAAAAACAATTACTGAAATATATCAGAATATAACGTATTAATTTTATTCAGAACTATTTACTATATTTAGTACTGTATTTAATAATGAGTCAGAATCATTGTTATCTCTATCAATCAAATTTTAGTAGTCCAAAACCTTAAGACGGGGGGGGGGGGGGGGCGGGGTCACCGGGACATATGTGCATGTATCTCGTATAATAAATGTCTCTTGAATACAATTTTTGGTATTTAAACTTCAAATAATGTGATTTATTATGTAGCAGAGTATTGTTTATTTAACATGAGTAGAAGTGGCGGTTTGTTGATGGCTGAAAAATGCAAATATCTCGGTTAATATTCAAGATAGAGAATAACTTTATATAACAATATTTATAGTTTAATACTTATAGTTATAGTTTATAATTTAATTTGCAATAAGATTGATTATATACAATTATTTGATAAGACGTATAGTAACGGAGTAATTTTCGAAAATCCCCCTCTAACCCGCCCCTCTCCCTGGCCCGATTTCAGCCGTTAACGAACTTGATCTTTCTTTTTACATAAAACGACTAAATATCGAGTTTGGTAACGATTAAACAATAATTGCGACCGCTAGAGCGGTAACAGACACACACACACACACACACACACACATATATATATATATATATATATATATATATATATATATATATACTAGCTCAGATACCCGGCTTCGCTCGGGAATTCATTTGAGGCTGAATGTTGATGGTATTTTTTTGGCAAGGCTTTACTTTGCACAATATTTTGACATTTACCCGTCCCAGTGTTTAGGGTTAATACCCGTCGTTTTCTGTGGATTTGTTAATAATAAAATTAATATTTTTTATGTAAGACTTCACCAATCACACAATATGTCCTCCATATTGTCATATTTCCCGCTTCCTGTGCATTATGCATAGATTTGAATTATTAAGGACTAAATATTAACATACATTTGAATTAATTTTTCCAGGTGAAGTACCTGGTAGTTATATATTGAAAAGAATTCTTGAGCAAATTTCTCTAAATAACAAAATAAACACAACTTTTGTTATGTGCATATTTGCCGAAACTACAATAGGAAACGAAATAGCACTATTATTAATTTCAGGCCTCCCTTATAACCCCCACTCCTGCCTGCCCCTAGAAATAGTATGGCTTTTTATAACGAAGGCGTTAGTGCTAATAAACATACTGATGTTTTTATTTAGTTCGGTTGGGTCTTTTGTGCCAAATAAATTGTCTTCACTTCCGGCTGTAATTTTTAGCGTATATCTCGTTTATAATTCGGTATACGAAAAAAGTGTATATAACAAAAGTTAACTCTAAATAGCAAAATAAACAAACTTTTGTTATGTTCATATTTGCCGATAAACCAATAGGAAACGAAATATCGCTATTTTTAATTTCTGGCTTCCCCTTAAAAACCCCCACTCCTGCCCGTCCCTAGAAATGTTGGTATGGCTTCCTTATAATGAAAACGTTAGTGCTAATACACATACCGAGTTTTATTTATTTCGGTTGGGTCTTTTGTCCGGAAATAATATTGTTGACCTCCCTCTAGCTATAGTTATAAGCGTAATAACTCATTTAAACTTCGGAATACGATGAAAGTGTTTATGACAAAAGTTACTCTAAATAACAAAATAAACAACTTTTGTTCTGTGCATATTTGCGAAAAAACCAATAGAAAAACGAAATATCACCATTTTTAATTTCAGGCCTCCCTTATTACCCCCACTCCTGTTCGTCTCAGAGAATATTAATATAGCCTAAAGTCTAAGTTGGACCAGACTGCTCACGGTGTGCCAATTTAATTTAAAATCGGTTAAGTAGTTTAGGAGTCCATCGCGGACAAACATCGTGACAGGAGATTTATATATATTAAGATATATATATACAGTTTTGAACGGACCTCATTTTCGTCATCTCCCGGGTAGGATCGATGGGCATTTGAAGAAACATTTCGAAAATCGCGTCATGAGTACGACCTCAATAGCTGATTTCCTTCAAGGGAAATGTGCTAAAAGATATCTAGTCTATCATAAATAATTGTAAACGAAAGAGTATAATTTTCAGACTGTCTTTAAGGACCCTCATGTACTTTTACATATTAATGTACAAAATAGTCCGTCACGCAGGGGATTTGTGAACCTAGCAGACTTCCCAAGTGAAGTTATACAATACATTTTAATAACCTCCACAATGGAAAACGTATGAATCAAACAGGTCAGCAAACCTCTAAGAACTGAAATATTGTTGACCGGAAAGAAGAGCAATTCCTGAAATATATCAGAACATAATATATTAATTTTTATTGAAAACTACTGACTAATTCTAGTGCTTGCTGCAATTTATGATGAACCAGAATAATTTCCATCTCAATCACTCTAATTTTAGTAATACAACAACAAAAGACGGGGGGGGGGAGGTTCATCAGAACGTATTCGCATGTATCACATCTAGAAACGATTTGTTGAACACTGTATTTGAAATTTATTTTCATCTTTTATTAGCAGATTTCCCTTAAGGGAAATCAGCTATTGAGGTCGTACTCATGACGGCGAGTTTTGAAAAATTTCCCTCAAATGTCCATCGATCCTACCCAGGAGATGACGAAAATGAGGTCCGTTCAAAATTATATATATATATATTTGTCTGTTACCGCTCTAAGCGGTCGCAATTTCTGTTTAAATCGTTACGGAAAACTCGATGTTTAACCGTTTTATGTAAAAAGACAGATCAAGTTCGTTAATGGCTGAAATCGGACCAGAGGGAGGGGGAGGGTTTAGAGGGAGGATTTTCGAAAATTCGAAATATCTGCGTTAATATGCATCGGATCGAAAAATTGTATAGAACCAATCTTATTGCAAATTAAATTTGCTATAAATATTGTTATATAAGTTTATTCTCTATCTTGAATATTAACCGAGATATGTGCATTTTTCAGTTTTCAGCAAACCGCACTTCTACTCATGTTAAATAAACAATACTCTGCTACATAATAAATCACATTATTTGAAGTTTAAATACCAAAAATTGTATTCAAGAGACATTTATTATACGAGATACATGCAAATATGTCCCGGTGATTCCCCTCCCCCCCCCCGTCTTAAGGTTTTGGACTACTAAAATTTGATTGATAGAGATAACAATGATTCTGACTCATTATTAAATACAGTACTAAATATAGTAAATAGTTCTGAATAAAATTAATTAATTATTGAAATTGGATGTAAACATTTCTTATTTCCGTTTGTATTTATTCACGGTGATGTGGTGTTAGCAGTATGTATAATTTATCTATTACTAAACTTCCGGAGGAAAATCTGCTTAGTTTACGCAGCCCCTGCGTGACGGACTTTTTTTTTCTTCAAATGTCCATCGATCCAACCTAGGAGATGACAAAAATGAGGTCCGTTCAAAACTGTATATATATATATATATATATATTATATATATATATATATATATATATATATATATATATATATATGTATGTTACTGCTCTAGAGGTCGCAATTTTTGTTTGATCCTTACCAAATTTCAAATTTAAGCGTTTTATGTAAAAAGAAAGGATCAAGTTCGTTAACGGCTGAAATCGGACCAGGGGGGGTTTAGAGGGGAGGATTTTCGAAAATTCGAAATATCTCCGTTACTTATGCGTCGGATCTAAATATTGTATAGAACCAATCTGATTGCAAATTAAAATTACTATCAATATTGTTATATGCATTTATTCTCTACCTTGAATATTAACCGAGATATGTGCATATGTAATCTCCGTGTGGTCACCAGTAGGCTATGTTCGGACTTTCCGCCGAGCTCTGGCGGCCGTTTCTATAACTATTCGTCCCTCGTGAATAGAGGTTAGGTTAACTGTTTTTTTGGGGCTAGAAACTACTGGGTTATTACGCCCTAAATAATGTTTTTTAGGTTTAGAAGTTTCTTACTACTAGAGTTGGTATTAGGCAGATTTCTCTATTGTAAAATTTCTCGTGGGAAATCTGCTTAGTTTACGCAGCACCTGCGTGACGGACTTTTTTCTTATCTCATATATTAAGTGAGTTATAAGTAGTTTCTTCTTCACTAGTTACCAGCAGGTGGGAAATCTGCTTAGTATTCCGCAGCCCCTGTGAACGGACTTTTAGCAGTTTTCCCTGAAGAAACATTTCCTCCAATGTCCATCGATTCTACCTTGCAGATGACGAAAATGAGGTCCGTTATTTACACATACATATTTGACTGTTAACGCTCTAATGGTCGCAATTTTTGTTTGATCTTTACCAACCGGGATATTTAAACGTTTTATTTAAGAATAAAGGAAATTCTAAATATCCCCGTTACTATACGTCGGGTCGAAAATGGGTATGACAAATATTATTTCAAATTAAATGTTCTGAAAATGATGTTATACTCGTATTGGCAGATTTCCCTTAAGGGTAATCAGCTATTGAGGTCGTACTCATGACGCGATTTTCGAAATTTTTCTTCAAATGTCCATCGATCCTACCCAGGAGATGACGAAAATGAGGTCTGTTCAAAACTGTATATATATATATATATATATATATATATATATATATATATATATATATATATATATATTTGTCTGTTACCGCTCTAGCGGTCGAAATTTTTGTTTTCTTTACCAAATTTGATATATAATCGTTTTATACAGAAAGACAGATCATGTTCGTTAACGGCTGAAATCGGACATGGGGGAGGGGGGAGGTTAGAGGGGGAGAATTTCGAAAATTCTTAATATCTCCGTTATTGTGCGTCGGATCGAAAATTTATATAGAACTAATCTTATTGCAAATTTAATGTTCTATAAATGTTGTTATGTACATTTTTTCACTATCTTGATTATTAACTGAGATATTTCCATTTTTTAGTTTTCGGTCTTCAGGAGAGCCCCACTCCTACTCATCTCATATTAACAATATTCTATTATGTGTATGGAGCATTTTATTTGAACCTTAAATGCCAAATATTGTTCTCATTGAACTTTTAATTTTTGACATAAATACAAAAATGTGACGTAATTGGGAAATCGGCTTAGTTAACGCAGCCCCTGCGTGACGGACTTTTTTTTTGTAACATGAATATTAACCTAGGTATATGGATTATTTAGTTTTCGACCTTCAGAAAACCCCTACTTCCACTCATGTCTTATTAAAAATAAACTGTTAAATCATGAAGCACATTATATCAAGCTTTAATACCAAATATTGGCCTTATTGAACTTTTACGTTATGAGATAAATGCAAATAAGTGGGAAATCTGCTTAGTTTACACTTGAAGGACTTTTTTTTAAGTACCAACTTAATCAAGTGCGAAATTAATGGTATTGTCTTTGTTTGTTATCTGTTGAGATTGTCTGGATTTGAACGGAGAATAATCAATAGTTGTACGTACATATGTTCTAATCCTTTTAATGACTTGTTAGATAGATAGATGACTGCTTTTAAGATAGTTAGGATCTTATAATATATCCGTACAAAATTTTCAACATATTCAGTTTTAATTCCGCTCTATTTTTTTTTTTTTTAATCCCACGCAAAAAGGAGAGTCACGGGTCTTGCTTTTATAAATAGTGTTATCACAGTTTACTTATGAGATTCTGATAACCTTAAAGAAAGTCGACCAACATAGAGACCACGTAATCTTAAAATGTATGCATTAATGTATTGGGTTAGTTAATAGTAGCTCATTTGATTAATTTACACAAATTAAAATCGAAAAACAAAGTGTGTATTTATTAAGTGTACTTCCTGTAAACTGCAAACGTGACAACTTTTTAAAATTTAATATACTTTTCGAGCTAGTTATGCCGTATTTAAGTCACTATTATTTATGTAAGTTTTTGATTTGCTTAACTTTAAAGTAGTAAACGGCATAGCAAATAAACATAGTAGATTTTAATAGATATTCTGCTTTTGATTGAAATATATAAGGGTAAATTGAATACTTTTTAATTTGTTGATTTTGTTATTTTGGCAGGTAACCTCGTGTTGTGAGCAAGTCTTTGATAAGAGATATGAGATGTTTTCTCAGTCGGAGCGTCAAGTCTTGTTTCTCCTGATTCTCTATCAAATGTATATGATGCTGAAGAATTTTTTCAATTTCGAGAAAAACAAGAAAACTGTGTTGATGCGTTAGTATGACCAAATGTTTTTTATAGATATTTGTTTTTGTAGTTTGGAAGGTTTTACAAATGGTGAGAGGTTATGTTTTGATTGTGTTGTTAACGTATTTATTTATTCAACTCTAGAATTCTTCTCTAGGTTATCTAAAATGTCTTAGAGATATTTCTAAAATATTTGAGTACCCCGTGAGAATACTTTATTAAAGTCCGTCACGCAGGGGTTGCGTCAACTAAGCAGATTTCCCATTTGCCTCACCTATTTGCATTTATCTCAAAACGTCAAAGTTCATTGAGAACAATATTTGGTATTTAGGCTTCAAATAAATTGCTTTATAATACAACAGCTAAATTGTTAATATGAAACGAGTAGGAGTGGGTGAAAACTAAATAAAAGTCTGTCGCGCGTGGGCTGCTTAAACTAAGCAGATTTCCCACGCGAAGGTTTACAATACATAAATATACATACAGGTAACACTACGGTGAATGCTCAGTAAATGTACAATACAAGTTAATAATCTCTACAACGGAAAGCGGTTGACTTGTAAACAAACAGGCCAGCCAGCCTCGTAGCTCTGAATAGATAGACAGGAAAGACAAACAATTAATGAAATATATCTGAATATAACATATTAGTTTTATTGAAAACAATTTACTAAAGCTAGTGCTGTAATTTGTAATGAATCAGAATCAGTTTTATCTCAATCACTCAAATTTTAGTAATCCAAAAACAAAACAAGGAAGGGGGGTCTAACAGAACGTATTTGCATATATCTCACAAAGTAAACGTTCAATGAAAACAATATTTGGTATTTAAGCTTCGAATAATGTGGTTTATTATATAACAGACCATTGTTTATGTAACACTAGTAGAAGTGGGAGTTTACTGAAGGCTGAAATCTGGAAAATGCAAATATCTCGGTTAATATTCAAGATAGAGAATAAATGTATATAACATTATTAATAGTACATTTAATTTTCAATAAGTTTGATTCTATACACTTTGTCGATCCGACTTATAGTAACAGAGATATTTCGAATTTTCAAAAAATCTGTCAAAACCCAACCTTTACTTATATATATACTCAATTATATACATAATAATAAATGTGAGTTGAAAGCAAAATATAACATTTCACATGAAATAAGTCAACATGATTAACTGTGTTAGCCTCACGACAACTTCCTCTCTTGCTTGAGTATAATCAGTATTACTTTATTAAAATTACTTCTTCAAAACATTAAAACTTTCGAATTTTCCAGTAATTTATATTCCTATACAGTAATTTATATCCATATTTTATCCTGGTGTAAATAAATAGTGGTACCCTTAAAATAATGTAATTTATATTGTAAAAGCGAGCTGAAGGAAATAGATTGTAGCAACCCCCTCCCTCCTCCCCCCCCCCCCGCCACTCAACCTCAAATCATATTGAGTTTAAATGCATATTGTGTTTTTTTATAATGACATTACCAAGTAAGGTTTATTAGTTATGGATAGTAGACAGTCATTTCAATATCGTCAACAAATCGGAGGAAATAAGATACTATATACCACTATTCAAGAGTGATTCCTCACAACTTCCGTTATCACACGTTGTGCAAAGTCAGCATAATACATTATACAAATTAAATAAGCGAAATGCTCTTATAGTTTAAATATCTGTGTGAAATAAATAACGAAGTTATTTCCTAATTAAAATAAAGAACAAATGAGGAGGGTATGGGAGGAGATTTATAACTTCCCTAATCCGCAATATACATAGAACCATCATATAAGTCTAAAAACATAACATCATTTGTCATAATATGCTTTCGTTAACAATACTTTAATGAGTACTAATAAAATTGTTGACTCCCTCTTAATTTTTAGCAGATTTTCCATAAGGTAAATCAGCTATTGAGGTCGTACTCATGACGCGATTTTCGGAAAATTTCTTCAAATGCCCATCGATTCAACCCAGGAGATGACGAAAATGAGGTCCGTTCAAAACTATATATATGAAGCGCTCAGCATTATAGTGGCCCAACCCTCAAATTTTGCTTATTTGAGTTACCATAGCATCCGTTGCTGAATAATGTGCTCTATGAAATATTATTGGCCTAAGCCACCTTCTAAGTTTTTTCACTAGATAGCAGCAGCAGTTTGTTTGTTAACTAACAGTTTTGGCGGTCTTTGAAAAATATATAGTGGCCTAACCAACTTGGTTTTACACAAATCTTACTTTTTGGGGTTAGGCCACTATTATTCTGATCGCCTCATATGTGTATTGACTGTATATTGTTGACAGTTAACACTCTAGCGGTCGCACGTTTTGTTTAATCGTAACGAAACTCGGTATTTAAACGTTTTATGTAAAAAGGAAGTTAAGTCAAGTTCGAAAATTGGAAATATCTCCGTTACTATACGTCGGATCGAAAAATTGTATAGGACCGACCAATCTTTTTGCAAATTAAATCTTATACCTATATAAAAATGAATGTTTGTGTGTATGTCCTTCATAGACTCGTAAACGGCTGAACCGAATTTTATGAAACTTAGTATGTATATTACTACAAGCCCAACATAGACTTTAGGCTGTATTAATATTCTCTAAGACGAACAGGAGTGGGGGTTATAAGGGAGGCCTGAAATTAAAAAATAGCGATATTTCGTTTCCTATGGGGTTTCGGCGAATTTGCACATAACACAAGTTGTTTATTTTGTTATTTAGAGTAACTTTTGTAATATATTCTTTTGTCGTATACCGAACTATAAATGAGTTATACGCTTAAAACTATAGTGGGAGTCAACAATTTTATATGGCGCAAAAGACTCGGAACCGAATTAAACAAAACTGCGTATGTGATTTGGCATTAACACCTTCCTAATTATAAGCTATTTTAAAATTTCGAGGTGCGAACAGGAGTGGGGGTTGTAAGGGAGGCCTGAAATTAAAAATAGCGATATTTCGTTTTCTATTGGGTTTTCGGCTTTTTATGTACCTAACAAAAGTTGTTCATTTTGTTATTTAAAGTAACTTTTTATATATGCTTTTTTTCTGCATAACGAAGTATATATGAGGTATAGACGAAAAACTATAGAAGGGATCAACAATGTTATAGGACGCGAAAGACTAAATCGAAATCAACGAAACTCCGTATTTTTGATTATAAGCTATATTAACATTTTTAGGAACGAGCAGGAGTGAGGGGTTGTTAGGGAGGCATGAAATGAAAAATTGTCATATTTCGTTTCCTATTTTTTTTTTTTTTTTTTTTTTGCGAACGTGCATATGGCAAAAGATGTTTAATTTTATATTTAGAGTAACTTTTATTATATACATCTTTATCATAATTTAGTATTTTAGTTGGTGGCGCAGCAACGCGCGCAGGGTACAGCTAGTTTACTATAAATATTGTTATATACATTGAATCTCTATCTTGAATATTAACCGGGATATTTGCTTTTTTCCCCAACACAGTATTTAACAGTAAACCCTGTTTATATAATAAAACACATTATTCGAAGCCTAAATACCAAATATTGTTTTCATTGAACCTTTATTTTGTGAGATATATGCAAATACGTTCTGTTGCCCCCCCCCCCTTCTTTCGTTTTTGTATTACTAAAATTTGAGTGATTGAGATAAAAACTGATTTGGGGTGGGGGGACGTGGGAAATCTGCTTAGTTTACGCAGACCCTGCGTGACGGACTTTCTTTTTTTCTGTCCTCAGCAACCACCCCCGCCCCCCACCTCTTCTACTCATCAGGTTCCAGATATAAATAGAGATTATGTAGTGTTTTGAGATCATAATTGTGTTATCGAAAATCTGCTTAGCTTACGCTGCCCCTGCGTGACGGACTTTTGCAAAAAACGAGCGTCACCTACCGTGGGGGAGAACGTTGATTCCCCCTTCTGCTGACCTCTTTGTTCCATTATCTGGTTGTGGTTGGGGGTGATGGAACAATGGGTGCAGCTGATCCGGGTGCTGGTTACTGGACGGGGCGGCAATCAGAAATGTTTCAGTCAATTTACATGTTAATAACCTTTTCAACAGAAAGCGTCTAAATTGTAAGCAAACAGGTCAGCCAACTCTAAGAGCTTAATAGATAGATAGAAATGTTCTATAAGGAAAAAAAAAGTCCGTCACGCAGGGGCTGCGTAAACTAAGCAGATTTCCCACGTGAAGGTTTAGTAATAGATAAATATACATACTGGTAACACAACACCACCGCGAATATTAAATACAAACGGAAATAAAGAAATGTTTCAGTCAATTTTAAATAACCTGCCGACGGGAAGCATTAAATTAGAAAAGTAAACAAACGGGTCTGCCCGCTTCACACCGGAAAGAAAAACAATTACTGAAATATATCAGAATATAACATATTAATTTTATTGAGAACTATTTACTATATCTAGTACTGTACTAGAGACCTTAATAATGAGTCAGAATAATTGTTACCTCAATCAATCAAATTTTAGTAGTCCAAAACCTTAAGACGGGAGGGGGGGGATCACCAGAACATTTTTGCATGTATATCTTATAATAAAGGTCTCTTCAATACAATTTACAACTTCGAATAATGTAATTTATTATGTAACAGAGTATTGTTTACGTAACTTGAGTAGAAGTGCGGTTTGCTGATGGCTGAAAACTAAAAAAATGCAAATATCTCGGTTAATATTCAAGATATTGAATAAACGTATATGACAATATTTATAGTGAATTTAATTTACAATAAGATTTTTTCTATACATTTTTTCGATCCGACGTATAGTAACGGAGATATTTCCAATTTTCAAAATTCTCCCCTTTAACCCCCCCCCCCCTCTTGACCCATTTCAGCCGTTAACAAACTTGATCTTTCTTTTTACATAAAACGACTAAATAATTTGGTAACGATTAAACAGCAATTGCGACCGCTAGAGCGGTAACAGACAAATATATATATATATATATATATATATATATATATATATATATATATATATATATATATAAATATATACAGTTTTGAAACGGACCTCATTTTCGTCAGTCATCTCCTAGGTAGGATCGATGGACATTTGAAGAAAAATTTCGAAAATCGCGTCGTGAGTACAACCTCAATAGACTCAAAAACAATTACTGAAATATATCTGAATATAACATGAATTTTATTGAAAACTATTTATTCTAGCTATAATTTATAATGAATCAAAATAATTTTTATCTCTATCACTCTAATTTTAGTAATCGAAGAACTACAGTCGGGAGGGGGGCGGATAAACAGAACGTATTTGCATTTATCTTGTATAATAGACTCGTGAAAACAATATTTCGTGTTTAACCTTCGAATGAAGTGCCTGTTATATAACACAATTTTGTTTATGTGACACGAGTAGGAGTGGGGGCTTGCTGAAGGCTGACAACTAAACAATGCAAATATCTCGGTTAATATTCGGTATAGACAAAACAGACAAATAACAACATATATAGAACATTACATTTGCAATAAGATTGATTCTATACAATTTTACGATCCGACGTATAGTAACAGAGATATTTCGAATTTTCGAAAGTCCTCCCCCCAAAACCCCCCACCTTCCACTGGTCCGATTTAGCCATTAACGGACCTGATCTTTCTTTTTACATAAAACGATTAAATATCGAGTTTGGAAACAATCAAACAAAAATTGAGACCGCTAGAGTGTTAACTGACACATATATATCATCTCCTGGGTTGGATTGATGTACATTTTAAAGAAACTTTTAACAAAAAATCCGTCACGCAAGAGCTGAGTAAGCTAAGCAGATTCCCCACGTGAAATTTTAACAAGAGCCGAACAGTTACGGGAACGGCCGAACTCCGCTTTTGGCGGAAACTCACGAATAGAACCAATGCTAGCCGATCTCATCTCGCCCGTTATCCGCGCACACTTAATACAAATGCAAATATCTCCCTTAGTATTCAAGATAGACAATAAATGTATATAACAAAATTTATAGGAAATGTAATTTGTAATAAGATTGGTTCTACACAAGTTTTCGATCCGACTTGTAGTAACGGAGACATTTCCCCCCTCTTAACCTCCCCCCCCCCCTTCCACAGGTCCCATTTCTACCATTAACGAACTTTATATTTCTTTTTACATAAAAAGATTAAATATCCAATATGATTACGATCAAACCAAAATTGCGAAAGCGTTAACAGGTGTTATGTTAGGTAACAATTTTGAACGGATCTCATTTTCATCTCATTGGTAGGATCGATAGACATTTGAAGAAAGTTTCTGAAAATCGCGTCATGTGTAGAACCTCAATAGCTAACTTCCCTTAAGGGGATACAAAGTTTATGAAAAATGATGGCACCTTACGTTAGGTCAACCACGATGATATTCCAAATTTCGGGAACCTAAATGAATTGTTTATGACTGATTGATTCAAGGGAGGACTAATGAGGAAATTGTAATTGTAAGGAAGATGCACTCTTCATAAAGATAATGTTAATATTTAAGCTTCAAATAAAGTGCTTCATAAACGTAATAGAATATTGAAAATATGAGATGAGTAGGAGTGGGGCTTTACTGAAGACCGAAAAACTAAATAATGCAAATATCTCAGTAAATAATCTAGATAGTGAACAAACGTACATAACAACATTTATAGAACATTACATTTGCAATAAGATTGGTTTTGTACACATTTTCGAACTGATGTATAATAACGGAGATATTAAGAATTGTCGAAATTATCCCCCTCTAAACCCCCCCTCCCCCTGGTCCGATTTCAGCCATTAACGAATTTGATCTTTCTTTTTGTATAAAACGATTATATACCAAGTTTGGTAACGATAGGACAAAAATTGCGACCGCTAGAGCGGTAACTGACCAATATATATATATATATATATATATATATATATATATATATATATATATATACTAGCTCAGATACCCGGCTTCGCCCGGGAATTCATTTGAGGCTGAATGGTGATGGTATTTTTTTGGCAAGGCTTTAGTTTGCACAATATTTTCACCTTTACCCGTCCCACTATTTAGGATTAACACCCGTTGTTGGCATTTGTTAATAATAAAATTAATTTTTTATGTAAGTCTTCACTGTCCTCCAAATTGTCATATTTCCTGTCTCCTGTGCATTATGCATAGATCTCAGTTATTAAGCACAAAATATTGTGGTAAAACGAAATATCACCATTATTAATTTCAGGCCTCCCTTATAACCCCCACTCCTGCCCGGCCCTAGAAATGTTAGTATGGCTTATTATAAGGAAAGAGTTAGTGCTAATACACATACCGAGTTTTATTTATTTCGGCTGGGTCTTTTGGTCCCAAATAAAATTGTTCACTTCCGCTATAGGTTTTAGCGTATATCTCGTTTATAATACGGTATACGAAAAAAGTGTGTAAAACAACTGAGGAAAGAAACAGGGAGTGAGAAAGGTTCTAGATTACAGGAAGGTCTCCCCACCCGTCCCTGACGCTCCAGGTTAACCAACAGAACATTACTAACGGCTAACTCTCAATCCGCTAACATTACCTTATATTCAGATTCTATTTTCAATTCTAATTATGTATGTTTAAATACTTTCGTTTTTTGTGAATTAATTGATGTTTTAAGCACATTAAAGGATGAAATTACTTACTTCTGATTAATTAATGTTCCAGTGAAAGAAAGAGGAAGGGGGGGGGGAGTAAGATCCTCTGCTCCTCATGAAAAAGCTACTTGTTTTTAAAAAGCTTCATAAAACAATTTGAAATGTTCTTGTTTATCGTCATGTTCATAATTGCCGAAAAACCAATAGGAAAACGAAATACCGCTATTATTAATTTCAGGCATTCCTTATAACCCCCACTCCTGTTCGTCTCAGAGAATAATAATATAGCCTAAAGTCTAAAGTTGGGTCTAGTAGTAATGTACATACCAAGTTTCATAAAATTCGGTTCAGCCGTTTATGCGTGAAAAGGTAACAAACAAACAAACAAACAAACAAACAAACAAACATACACGAAAGAAACAAAATGCAGTTTTGGTGTCTATGACATGTGAAACGAAAATTTATCGTGAAATTTCGCGAAAAAAATCAATGTACAGACAGTGGTTACAATTTTATATATATATATATATATATATATATATATATATATATATATATATATATATATATATATACTAGCTTAGATACCCGGCTTCGCTCGGGGAATTCATTTGAGGCTGAAATGGTGATGGTATATTTTTGGCAAGGCTTTACATTGCACAATATTTTGACATTTACCCGTTCCAGTGTTTAGGGTTAATACCCATTGTTGGCATTTGTTAATAATAAAATTATTTTTTTTATGTAAAACTTCACTGTCCTGCATATTGTCATATTTCCCGTCTCCTGTGCATTATGCATAGATTTGAATTATTAAGGAGAAAATATTGATATACATTTGAATTAATTTTTTCAGGTGAGGTACCTGGTAGTTCATATTGAAAAGAAGTGTTGAGCAAATTTCTCTAAATAACAAAATAAACAACTTTTGATATGTGCATATTTGCCGAAAACCCAATAGGAAATCATTATTATTAATTTCATGCCTCCCTTATAACCACCACTCCTGCCCGTCCCTAGAAATGTTAGAATGGCTTATTATAAGGAAGGCGTTAGTGCTAATACACATAATGAGTGTTTTATTTAGTTTCGGTTGAGTCTTTTGTGCCAAATAAAATTGTTGTCTCCCGCTATAATTTTTAGCGTTATTAAACGTCTTAATATTTCGGTATACGATGATAGTGTATATAAAAAAAAAAGTTTCTCTAAATAACAAAATAAAACAACTTTTGTTATGTGCATATTTGCCGAAAATGCAATAGGAAGCGAAATATCACTATTATAAATTTCAGGCGTTCCTTATAACCCCCACTCCTGCCCGTCCCTAGAAATGTTAGTATAGCTTATTATAATGAAGGCGTTAGTACTAATTCACTTAACCAGTTTGGTTTAATTCGGTTGAGTTTTTAGTGCCAAATAAAATTGTTGACTCCCACTTTAGTTTATAGCGTATAACTCATTTATGCTTCCGTATACGACAAAAGTGCATATGACAAAAGTTTCTCTAAATAACAAAATAAACAACTTTTGTTATGTGCATATTTACCGAAAATGCAATAGGAAACGAAATATCACTATTATTAATTTCAGGCCTTCCTTATAACCCCCACTCCTGTTCGTCTTAGAGAATATTAATATAGCCTAAAGTCTAAGTTGGGCTAGTAGTAATATACATACCAAGTTTCATAAAATTCGGTTCAGCCGTTTATGCGTGAAAAGGTAACAAACAAACAAACAAACAAACAAACAAACAAACAAACAAACAAACAAACAAACAAACAAAAATACACGAAAGAAACAAAATTCAGATATGGTGTCTATGACATGTGAAACGAAAAGTTATCAGGAAATTTCGCAAAAAAAAATCAATGTACAGACAGAGGTTACAATTTTATATATATATATAGATTGGCCAGTTATATACAGTTTTTGAACGGACCTCATATTCGTCATCTCCTGGGTAGGATCGATGGACATTTGGAAAAAAAATTCGAAAATCGCGTCAAGAGTACAACCTCAATAGCTGATTTCCCTTGAGGGAAATGTGCTAAAAATAATAAACGTTGATTATTAGAGTTCTTTTGGATTACAAAATCAAACAAACAAGCTTTAAAGTTGTGTTTAAATCACTGCACAATTTATTTGACACATGGTTAATTTTTCTTAACTACGACTTACAGTATGAACTGATAAATTCACTTCTAATTGAACAGTACAATAGCTCACGATCACAGAAGATCACAAAACACGGAACTGCACTGATCTTCACAAAGAACACGGCACTGCTTCTTATGAAACACTGTTCCGCACTGAAACTAATATGCACTGTTCACTAAAGCTTGCTGAGTTCACCGTTATTCACTAGAGGAGAACTACATACGTTCTCTCGTGTTTCCTCCCTGCATGAGGTTCCTCGGACCACAGGCCCGTAGAAGAGAACTGAGAGCAAACGAACTCTCGGGTGAGCTGGGCCACATTTATAGACGGACGGCTAGATTCAAAGGTCAAGGACCCAGGCTAGCCTAGATCCCAGACGGGTGTCCCATTCCTGGCCGGTTCCTTCTTAAATGCGTGATCAACTTTGTACAACACGCCATGCAAGCGGGTTCACAACAATAAGTTAAGCCTTGTAGTTAGTTGTATCTTCTTCTTTAGTTTTGAAGCTAACCTTTTGTAATTTAAAATACCCTTGAAAAACAATGATACATCCGTTAATCTCACATTCATATCTGTAATAAAATCTTTATGTTTAAGATATGGCGAATAAGCGTCGCCGTTCTTTACACAATGGCTTTGCTCAGACTTCTGCTTTCATTCTATTGACAACAATGTGTTCTGATGGTTCTGCCTCACAATCCCATTGCTTCTAATCCATTTATGTCCTATGTTCGTTTCAGTCGCCTTATTGTCCCATGAATGACAGAGCAAGCATTATTTCTCACATAAATATTTATACCCTTATCGGTTGAAATATGCCTTTAGTTTTGAAACAATAGTTTCTCCCATCTACTATCGTCTACTATTCAACGATAGATCTAAAGTTTGGTTAGTCGCATATTTCAGCAGATTTCCCTCAAGGGAGATCAGCTATTGAGGTTGTACTCATGACGGAATTTTTGAAATTTTAGCAGATTTCCCTTAAAGGAAATCAGCTATTGAGGTTGTACTCATGACGGAATTTTCGAAATTTTTCTTCAAATGTCCAATCTACCCTACCCAGTATATGACGAAAATGATGTCCCGTTCAAAACTGTATATATATATATATATATATATATATATATATATATTATATATATATATATATATATATGTAAATTTTGTCTGTTACCGCTCTAGAGGTCGCAATTTTTGTTTAATCGTTACCAAACTAGATATTTAGTCGTTTTATGTAAAAAGAAAGATCTAGTTCGTTAACGGCTGAAATCGGACCAGTGGGAGGGGGGGGGTTTAGAGGGGAGGATTTTCGAAAATTCGAAATATCTCCGTTACTATACGTCGGACCGAAAAATTGTACAGAATAAATCTTATTGCAAATTAAATTTACTATTAATATTGTTATATACATTTTTTCTCTATCTTGAATATTAACCGAGATATTTGCATTTGTATTCTGCGTGTGGTCACCAGTAGGCTATGTTCTGACTTTCCGCCGAGACCTCTGGCGGCCGTTTCCATAAGTATTCGTCTTTCGTGAATAGGTTAGGTTAACTGTTTTTTGGGGCTAGAAACTACTGGGTTATTACGCCCTAAATAATGTTTTAGGTTTAGAGGTTACTTACTACTACAGTTGTTATTAGGCAGATTTCTCTATTGTAAAACTTCACGTGGGAAATCTGCTTAGTTTACGCAGCCCCTGCGTGACGAACTTTTTCTTCAAATGTCCATCGATCCTACCTAGGATATGACGAAAATGAGGCCCGTTCAAAATTGTATGTATAAATATAGGGTATTTGGTAAGTAGGTATACAAACGTCTAGAGGTGTTTCTACTCATCACAGCGAACAAAATGGACCATATGATATACGTTCATAATCCTAATAGTATTAAAGAATAAAAGTCCGTCACGCAGGGGCTGCGTAAACTAAGCAGATTTCCCACGTGAAGTATAGTAATAGATAAATCTACATACTGGTAACACAACACCACCGAGAATAAATACAAACTGAAATAAGAAATGTTTCAACCGATTTCAATAACCTCCGACAGGAAGTATTAGAAATGTAAACAAACGGATCTGCCCGCCTCACAGCGGAAAGAAAAGTCCGTCACGCAGGGGCTGCGTAAACTAAGCAGATTTCCCACGTGAAGGTTTACAATAGAGAAATCTGCCTAATAACAACTGTAGTAGTAAGAAACCTCTAAACCTAAAAAATATTATTTAGGGCGTAATAACCAAGTAGTTTCTAGCCCAAAAAACAGGTAACCTAACCTCTAAACCTATTCACGAGGGACGAATAGTTATAGAAACGGCCGCCAGAGCTCTTGTCGGAAACTCCGAACATAGCCTACTGGTGACCACACACAGAATACAAATGCAAATATCTCGGTTAATATTCAAGTTAGAGAATAAACGAATATAACAATATTTATAGTACATTTAATTTGCAAATAAGATTGATTCTATACATTTTTTTGATCCGACGTATAGTAACGGAGTTCTTTCGAAGTTTCGAAAGTCCCCCCCTTTAAACCTCCCTTCCCACTGGACCGATTTGAGCCGTTAACGAACTTGATCTTTGTTTTTACATAAAACGACTAAATATCGAGTTTGGTAAGGATTCAAACAAAAATTGCGACCGCTAGAGGCGTTAACAGACAAATATATATATATACATATATATATATATTATATATATATATATATATATATATATATATATAACATATAATATATATATATACAGTTTTGAACGGACCATCATTTTCGTCATCTCCTGGGTAGGATCGATGGACATTTGAAGAAAAATGTCGAAAATTCCGTCATGAGTACAAACCTCAATAGCTGATTTCCCTTAAGGGAAATCTGCTAAAAACAATTACTGAAATATATCAGAATACTACATTAATTTTATTGAGAACCTGGGGGGAGTCACCAGTAGATATTGCGTGTATCTCGTATAATAAAGGTCTCTTGAGATACAATTTTTGGTATTTAAACTTCAAATAATGAGATTTATTATGTAGCAGAGTATTGTTAATGTAACACGAATAGAAGTGGCGGTTTGTTGAAGGCTGAAAACTGAAAAATGCAAATATCGGAGAGAGAGAGGAGAGAGAGAGAGAGAGAGAGAGGAGAGAGAGAGAGAGAGAGAGAGAGAGAGAGAGAGAGAGAGAGAGAGAGAGAGAGAGAGAGAGGGAGGGAGAGAGGGAGAGAGAGAGAGAGAGAGAGAGAGAGAGAGAGAGAGAGAGAGAGAGAGAGAGAGAGAGAGAGAGAGATAGAAAGAGACAGAGAGAGGGAGAGAGGGGGAGAGAGAGGGGAGAGAGGGAGAGAGGGAGAGAGGGAGAGAGGGAGGGAGGGAGAGAGGAGAGAGAGAGAGAGAGAGAGAGAGAGAGAGAGAGAGAGAGAGAGAGAGAGAGAGAGAGAGAGAGAGAGAGAGAGAGAGAGAGATCTTGTTTTAGGCTAGAATATGTATTGAGAGGAGAAGACTATTGAGCCATAGCATGAGGTAGGTAAACTGCTTAGTCTCGGCAGCCCCTGCTACTAATACTCGCCTTCAGACAAGTTCTTCCAACTCTTGCGAGTGGGCGTAGGAAAAGAGAGCTGATAAGAGGATTCAAACTAGCGGCGGTGATTGGAGTGGTTGTGGTATCGGCCGATAGATAGTTCTGCTGGAGTTGTGTACTAGTCGGCTACTGGGCCCCCATAGCCCCTACCAGTTGGCCCTCCTCTTCGCTTATTGTTTACCACCAACTCCTCTTTGTTTACCATTCAAAAGGATACACTAAGCTCTCTCATCATTTCAGACATATACTCAGTTTCTCCGGAGGTAGATGAAGGTTAGTAAAATCAGCTCACAACCTCAATTTCAAGCCCTATCCCACGATTAAAGTCTATTTCCCAGTTCTTTAGCCCGTTCGCCGTACAATTCCTCCTTATTTCCTTACAATATAAGTTTTATCTACGAAATTTCGTCAAAAGACATACGCTCCTTGCCGCCAAGACTCGTAAATTCCATAAAAACATTGCTATTTGAGAAATCATCCATGAATACCTCGACTGAAAATGCGTTCTTTATCATTAGATTTGATATTTCGCTATACCGACTGATTACATTTACTCTATAAACGAACTATTACACATTTTCCAAGACTCAACTACTGTTTATTCGCCTCAGACCGCTTTTATTCCAGTAGGTTATATAAAATAACCTGCTCCTTTGTGGTATACTCGCTCTAGTAAATAAAGTTCTATATGCAGGTTTTTTCTTCGAAAATCACTCCATTATCAACTATTCCTGTCCACCACTCACATTTTTACTATAATATTTCACTCAGAAATTCCAACACAAATAATATTAATGTACCAATAACTGTAAAAAATAAAAAAAATAAAAATTCCTGCATTTCTTATCCAGTGTTTATTCTCTGCGAAGAAATTGAACTAATTAAATTCAGTGTAGAATCTTTGTTTCTACTTGTACAGACACCTGAATTATTGTTATAGGTCTATGACCCCTGACAAAGTGCTGATTGTTTCCTTCTACCATTCAACATTCCAATATTTGTGTTGGGAAGGCAGATTATGTGGCACAAATGATTTTACTCCTATTAAACTTACTTATCTGTCTTCTGTTTTAATGGATACTACTACAAAATAGTATATTTCTGCTCGAGTGATGAGGTTCATTCGCGTTTCAGTATTTAAGCCATTTTCTCACCATTTAGACCGTTGTTAAATTCATTTTTAGTGCTGTAGAATAGGACAAAATGTTTGAAAATATCCCAAGCTCGATTTAAATAAAAACAGACGTTAACATTTATATTTTTGGGCCTTGATTCTCCATTTCATGCAATTCTGAGTCTCTAGGAGTTTGTAAATACAGGGTCTTTCAAGAAGAATGAACCAATTTCATTAAGCTATATCTTATTAATAGACAGTAATACAAGATTTCAATAAAGACACGTGTATTTAACCAGTGTTGAAGTTTTATCGTGTGATCATCATCATGTTCCATTTCCAGCATCGCGTGTATGATGTCCTCTTGTATTACTGTCTGTTAATAAGACATAGCTTAATGTAATCGGTTCATTCTTTTTGAAAGACCCTGTATATCTCCCTATACTAGGCATTTATTGTGTCACAATTACTTACCGTTTATTCCTAAACAGAATCTTCATAGTCTAAAGTAATCGCTATTTGTAGAATTCGTATTGAGCTTTCTTCCTTTTTTTGCTGTGGTCTTATTCTGCTTTTCCATTGCTCAAAAATCGTGGATTTAGTTAATATTTCGTGATTGCCTTACACCTTCGGCTAGTATTTTATTCAGAAATAATTTCCTTTTATAGAAAAACGATGTTCCTATTCTATCATTCTAGTTTGAACGACTGTTATTTTGAGAAAAGTTGCATTTCGTATTAACTATTCATGTGCAGTTCACATTTTCTCTATGACCATGACAAAAACCACTGAAGTGTCTTAAAGGCTATCATTGTACTCTAAATATCTGAAGGTCTAGAAGCTAGAATACCTAGGCTATTTCCAAAAGGGTTCAAGAATATCTATTTTCAGAAATACAATAAAGTGGTATACATGCTCTCTTCTGTCTACCAGTCCAAGATTCCAGAATAGTCTATTTGTCCATGAGTAAAGAAACCAAAATAGTTACAGTAATATAATTTTTTAATTGTGAAATTTATCTTCATGATCTAAAGGCCTACACGCCTTTTCGTTGCAGCCATAGTGTTCTATCGGAAGCTGCTCTTTTTATATTATTATACTCACCCAAATCCATAAGATGATTGATGTCTTCAAAATAGGATTTTCTTGTCCTCCCTCTTCTCCCGTGCCCAAGAACCTTACCTTCAAATATATTAGTAATGAAGTCGTTGTGCCTTATGATATGCCCAAGAAGTTTCACTCTCCTTTTTTCCATGGCCTTGATGAGACTTTTGCTCTCACTTACCTCATTTAGAACCATTTTGTTGCCTCGACTGTCCCCGTAAATTTTAGATTCTTAGTCCTAAGCTTTTATCCCAAAACCTCATCCTGTGTGCCTTGTGACATTACTTCCAATAAAGAAAACATGTTCTATTCATATGGTTTCTTATTGTAAACTTATATAAATTCAACAACTTCAGTTCACTAAATGTATTTTACCTATCTTTTGTAATTTCATTCCCTCTCATCCTTTACCAAAATAGAAACTATTGCTTTTACTCGGCTACTTACTTGCCTTAGAAGTTTTACTATAAACCTATCCTTTTTTTTAAAAAAAAGTTTTAAACATGATTTCTTGAACTATTACATATATATATATATATATCTATTTATACATATCTTATAAAATGCATAACAAAAGGGGCAGCAGTAATTGGTAACACTTCTAGACTACTGAACTAGACATACTCATGATCTGGTGGCTAGCCCTTGTAGTTGTAGTTGTAGCAACCAATTTATTCTATCGGAAGCTGCTCTTCTCATATTAATATACTCACCCAAATCCGTAAGGTTTTATTGTCCTCCCTCTTCCCCCAAGAATCTTACCTTCAAATATATTTGTGATGAACTCGTTGTGCCTTATGATATGCCCAAGAAGTTCCACTCTCCTTTTTTTCATGACCTTGATATAACTTTTGCTCTCACTTAGCTCATTTAGAACTTCTGTTAGATTTTATTTTAGTTCAACTTGTTCCAGTGATTATACGCCAGATCCACATTTCCATTGCTTCCAAACTATTATATTCCCTTTTGTGGAGAGTCCAACTTTCCGTCCTCTCCTCTCTAGAAACCGAAATATTAAGAAAGAAGAGAAGGATGAGAGAGGAAGAAAGAAAATAATAAAAAAAAATGAAGTCTGTCAAATCTCGAGTGGATCCACCAACCCATAACATACATAAATAGTGATTAAAAACATCAATGTACAATTGCATGCCACATATCGTGAATTTACATCAACTTGCTGACATAAAAACATGCTCCCCTCATTGTTATAAAGATATATACCTTACCAATAATTATTTTAAGTGCTGTATTAATTGCAAATAATAGGGCATGGTATCTATTGTAACCATGAATAGTGAGGGAGTGGCCCTGTGATGGACGTAGTGCCAAGTTTAAACTCCAGAATTTTCCTCTAAATTATTTATCTTTGTGTCGTCGAGCTTCGAGGTTGGACTTCTGTTTATTCCCCACTCAGCAACATGGTGGAATTCAGTAGCTACTTGATTAAACAAGTACTAACGATCTTTGGTCTGTAGTGCCACCACAATATAGTGAAGCAAGCTGACCGTTTGACCTTATATCAAAACAGTGCGGCAGGTCTTGGCCCTTAATGAGCTGCTGTGCCAAACACACACACGTGCCTGTGTAGTAATTAATAAAAGAGAAGCAAACGAAGGACTCATCCTAGATGCTACAGTGAGGTTCGAAACCAATCAACAGAAGTAAACGAGGAAAAGAAGAGGATTTATGAACCTTGCTGTGGGTCCTTCAAGGAAAAATATGCTATTTAAAAATGGAGCATTAAGGGTTTGCTTATAGATGCAAGAGGCACTGTATCCAAGGGGACAGCTGAAATTTAAAAGAACTGAGATTATCCACAATCCACAGAATTTATCTACTGTGGTAATGAAGCATTTGGCGAGAATTATAAATTATCATTTGTATAAATAAAAGTGCCACATAAAGCTGCTCTCCCTTCAAAATTTAATTGGAATTGCTCCTTTTAAAGTTGTTATTTTATATATATAGAAGATACCTGATTTATGATTTTGAGTCATAAAAGGTCATTAAAGGTTTAAAATAAAATGTTCAATTTCTTCATTTTCTATTTTATTCTAATATTAAAGGCCTATCTTTGTCGAACCATGCTATATAGTAGACTAATTTTAGACAGCTCTAACATTTGCTACCCAATTTTTGATCTTGTCTCCATCAGATCTTGCACCCTTCTTTGCTCCAGACCATTAGATATCTATCACTCACAGTACTGGTTTTGCCAATGTGTCATCCAACAGCCAATATCTGCTGTTTGGGAATGTATTTCCTTCTTATATGTGTCATCAATAGAGACCACATCCCTTTAAATCCATCTTTTCTTTTTTTGGTGATTCCTTTTGACTGGGAGAGGGGGTAATTTTGATCATTTGAAATATCTCCGTTATTTATATACCCCATTGAAAGTTTTTGTAGAACCATTCTTATTGTAAATTTAATAACTTATATCTATTGCTATATATGTATTTTCTCTATCTTGAATATTAACCGAGGTATTTGGATTTTTAGTTTTCAGCCTTCAGTAAACCCCCTGTTCTTTGTCATTGTATGTTTTAGAATAAGCCAATATATCATGAACCATCTTATTTCAAGCTGAAATATCAAATATTGTGTTCAACAGATCTTTTCTAGATGAGATATATGCAAATACATTATAATGACCCCTCCCCCTCCATATTTTGTTCTTGGTTTACAAAAATTACAGTGATTGAGTTAAAAATTATTCTGATTTCTTATAAACTGCAGTATTATATATAGTTAATTGTTTTCAATCAAATTAATATTTTATATTGAGATATAGTAATTGTTTTCCTTTCCGGTCAAGAATGTTTCTATCTATTTTGCTCTGAGAGGTTGGCTGACCAAGTTGTTTACAATTCAGATGCTTTCTGTTGTAAAGGTTAATAAAAAAAAAAAAATGTTATCTGACTGAAAGATTTCTATCATTTTTATTTGTTCACTTAATATTCACGATGGTGTTAAGGGTCGCCTGTATGTAAATTTATATATTGTAAAACTTCACGTTGGAAATGTGCTTAGTTTCTGTAGCCGGACTTTTTTATTCATTTCCCATAGAAATGACCAAGGCCTGGAATAGAGTCACAGTGGCAAACTATTGAATTCCGTTACTGCACACAATGGTTTAACATTATTTTCTATGATATCAGGAAGAGTGTAGAAAACTCCAATGAAGTACAAAATTGTTTTACAAACATCCTTAATTAGCCCGCATAAGTTAGCCAATGATAGACATTATGTATTTTCAAATAGCAGTTTTAATGTAACTCCAGTGGGGAAATCGACTATGAAAAGATAGTATGATTATCTCAAGTAATTTTTATGGTAGGAGAAACCACACAAGAATGTCAAAAACCCCTGTTTGAGTACCGTTAATTGGCATGCAGCATCTAATTACTCAATAATTACTAGTTTATAATTATACTTATTAGTAAAAGTATATTAATTATTTAAAATAAAAAGGGAGCTACATAAACCGTACTTAGCACTGGCACTGGTAATAATGTTTGTTTAGAAGTAATTTAAAACAGAAAATAAATAAAATAAAGCATAATACCATTGCAGGACCAAAGTTCACATTATTTTCAACTTTCCTCAATACACCAACAACTACCAAAACTAAGGGGCTGCATAAACTAAGGAGAATTCCCACGTGAAGTTTCACAATAGATTAATCTACATACTTTTACAATTAAGACAACTGTGACTATTAAGTGAACAAATACAAGTGACAATGAGAAACCTTTCAGTCAGTTTACATTTTTATAACCTCCACAATGGAAAGCGTCTGAATTTTAAACAAGCATGTCAGCCAACCTCTCAGACCTGGATAGATAAAAATATTCTTGACTGGAAAGAAAACCAATTACAGAAATATTAATTTTATAAAAAGCTATTTACAATATTTAGTGCTGCAATTTATATTAGACCAGAATAATTTTTATCTCAATCACTCTACTTTTAATTATCCTAGAACAAAAGATAGGGAGGGGGGGGGGACATCAGAACATATTCGTGTATGTATCTCATCTAGAAAAGATTTGTCGAACACAATATTTGGCATTTCAGCTCGAAAAAACAATGTTTATTCTATGTTGGCTTATTAATAACATACAAAAGGGGAGCTTATTGAAGGCTGAAAATTAAAAAATACGAATATCTGGGTTAATATTTGAGAAAGAGAAAAAATGTACATAACAACATTTATAGGTAATTTAATTTGCAATAAGATTAGCTATGTACGATTTTTTGATCCAACTTATAGTAACGGTGATATTTCAAATTTTTTAAATTCCCCTCCTCCCACTGGTCCATTTTCTGCCATTAACGAACTTGATCTTTCTTTTTACGTGAAATGATTAAATATCCAGTTTGGTAACAATCAAACAAAAATTGAGACCGCTAGAGCATTAACTGACACATATATCCCGGGTTAGATTGATGGACATTTGAAAGAAAGTTAAAAAATCGTGTTGCGTACAACCTCAATAGCTGATTTCCCTCAGTGGAAATCTTCCAAAATATTGGGGCAAGGCAATTGTGCCTCTCTCATGCTGGTAGCGTTTCTTTTTTACTTTGGCTAAATAAATTTGGAGTGTACATTATCCAGAGTCATTAAATCTCCTAGGAGCAGATAAGGTCTAGGAGCTTATTAAAACAGCTATGTCGGTATTAGTCTCTCAAGATTAGAGCCATTGACTAAATAAGTCAACATACACCAATAAACAACATATTTGGATCTAATACAACCATAAGGTCGTGTGTCATTTGTATGCCTTCATGGGTAACATTTAGTTTTCTCTCAAAAACAAATGATAATTCTTTCATTTTAAATGTCTTATGTCATTCTTAGCAGTTAATATTTGAAGGGTTAGTTAAAGTGTTGGGCGAGTTTGATTCCCGTCTGGGCAATGGGAATTTATCTAGTGACTGACTAACTCATTGAATAAAATCCTTAGTGCCACCCTGGCTAGAAAAGAGTGGTAACCTATAGACAACCTGTCCCAATTAGCCATAGTAGCAAAAAGTGGACATTAATAAATAATAATAATATTTGAATTACCAGTTAATTCAAATTATGAATTAATTAAAAAAAATTGAAATAATCATTAGCCAGAACTGTCCCATTCTCATAAATTATAATGCAAAAGTATGCCATTTGCCTCGAATGAAAACCTTTTATCTCAAAGATTCTTAAACATAGTTCATTAAAATTAATAAAAGTAATTATAATCTTTATATATATAATTCTAGCGTACGTGTGTATGTCACTGAACTCCTCCTAAACGGCTGGACCAATTTGAATGAATTTTTTTGTATGCGTTTGGTTGACGCCCTGGATGATTTAGATTCACAAATCATATGCAGATGGAGCAGGAGTGGGGATTGTAGGGGAGACCTAAAATTAAAAATAGTGATATTTCGTTTCCTATTGGTTTTTCGGCAAATATGCACAGGATAAAAGTTGTTTACTTTGTTATTTAGAGTAACTTTTGTTATATTCACTTTTGTCATATAACAAAGTATAAACTAGATATACACTAAAAAATTAAAGTGGGAGCCAACAATTTTACTGGGCACTAACGATTGAACCGAACTTAACAAAACTCTATACGTAAATTAGCATTAATTCTCCCATGATGATAAGCTATATTAAATTTTTTTTCCGAGTGAGGATTATAAGGGAGACCTGAATAAAATATTCATGATATTTCATTTTCTATTTGTTTTAGGCAAACATGCACATAATACAAGTTGTTTTTTGTGTTATTAAAAGTTGCTTTTGTTTTAAACATAATATTATTAAATTTAATATCCTAATCGCTTGAAATATACGAGAAAACGTCTGTCGGGTCCGCTAGTATATATTTCAAATTTATTAATTTCTACAAATAATTAAAAAAGTTTTTTTCTTTCTATCTAATGTAAAAATTTTGAAATCTGAAATACGAGGTCTTCATTAGTTGAAAATGTATAGATAAGTTATTAACCAATTTTGTTTTAAATGAATGGTTAGTACAACAATATTTATATTAATTTCTGTTTCAGTTTTTACAATGTCGCGGATGCAGAAAAAAGAAGTGGAAAATGTTAATTCCAGAAGAAAGCATACAATTATGTCACCTGAGGAAGCAGGTTCGGGCAAGAAATCCAATTGGACTGAAATGGAGATAACAGGTAATTTTCGACTTTCATAGATAATTTTATTAGAAGATTTCTCTTAATCTTTTATTATTATTTCTAATAAAATCAGCTATTCATGTTATACTCATGACCCAATTTTCAACACATTTCCCCAAATGCCCATCGAGCCTACCCAGGAGATGATGAAACTGAGGTCCGTTTGTAATTTTATATATATGTATATATATATATATATATATATATATATATATAATATATATATATATATATATATATATACTGTTAACACTGTAGTGGTCGCAATTTTGGTATTGATCATTACCAAACTCCATATGTAAACGTTTTAGGTAAAAATGAAGTTCGTTAATGGCTGAAATCAGGAGGCGGTAGCGGAGAGGGGGGCGGGAATTTCATAAATTTAAAATATCTCCTTATTATTATTATTATTATCAATATTCAGATCAAATAATTTTTTAGAACCTATCTTATTGAAAATTAAAAGGTTTATAAACATTATTCTATATATATTTTCGGTATCATGAATAACAACAGACATATTTGGATTTTATAGTTTTCGGTTTTCAGAAAACCCCAACTCCTACTCATGTCATTAACAATAAGCTGTTATATTATGAACCTCTTAATTCCAATGTTAAATACCAAATATGGTTTTCATTGAACTTTTAGTTTGTGAGACAAATGTAAATACGTTATGTGATTACGTCATCAATTAAGATTTTCGTCCTTAACTCGAAAATGTGTAGTTGATTTTTACCATACTCGATATTTAACCGTTTCATGCAACTCTAAAAAACACTTTTGTTATCGGCTTAAATCGGACCTGGAATGAGGAGGGTATAGAAGGTGGATTCAACAATTCAAAATATATCCGTTCTTATGAGGCGGATATGGAAATGGTTACAGACAAAAATATGTACATATATAATTTTGAATGGACCTCATTTTCACCATCTACTAAGAAGGATTGATGGACCTTCGAGGACATTTTTCAAAAATCGTGTCATGAGTACAACCTCAATAGCTGATTTCCTTAAGAGAAATCTGTTAATAGTTAAAATTATTTTGAGGTATTCTACTTCCAGGATTAAGACCAACTCTAATATTTTGAGTAAGTTTCTAGCATTTAGCAGTCTGTGTCTTAAATGTAACAATCAATATTTATTTTTGAGATTAAAGAAGTGTATGTTTCACCAGAAATGAGCTTGAAGTAGTGTCTACAGAGGCTAATGCAAAACATGGTTGTAATTTTGTTTTGTTTGCTGAGTTCCTGGAAGAATACTATGGTGTTTCACTGTGTCAGCAATTTGGTTCAACCTAGCCTCAGCTTACTCAAGTAGTATCCCACAAATTTCACTCGCATATTCTGACACATTCTACAATTTAAGGAAGAGGAGGACAATTATATTTTTAAGTATTATGGATGTCTGAACATTAAGTTCTGAAATATTTAAAAATTAGTGCCAAGACATGGGCAAGCAAAATCCATTATACACTGTAAGGGGGCATCTCAGTCTATCATAGCGGCAAATTGCAGCTGCTTGAGTATAAACAGGTATATGTATATATATATATATATACATATATATATATATATATATCTATATATATATATATATATATATTTGTGTTGATGTTTTCGACCAAGTTATAATTATATATGGTGTTATTCTTTTTGGAGTTTTGGTCAATGTTGGTGAAAAACACCTGAGTTTATGCCGATATTTCGAGAATATTTATTTTCTCTTCTTCAGGCGGTAAAATTACAGGTACTTCTTTATAATATTGCACATTGTTATTAACATGAGTGTAAAAGGGGGTGTTCTATTATTCTTACTAAGACTAAAGATATTTAAAAATTATTTCACATAACTATTGCACTTAAAACTAACTGTAAACAAAACAAGGGAGGTTACTGTAACCCTAACCCTAATCCTAAGTGCAATAGTCATGTGTAATAGTTTTTAAGTATCTTTAGTCTTGGTAAGTAATAATAGTAAAAACACCCCCTTCTACACTCTAGTTTAATAACAATGTGCAATATTATAAAGTAGTACCTGTAATTTTACAGCCCTGAAGAAGAGAAAATAAAGATCCTTTGAAATATCGGCATAAACTACGATTTTTTCACCAACATTGACCAAAAACTCCAAAAAAATAACAACACTGTATATATATATATATATATATATATATATATATATATATATATATATATATATATATAAAAAATCTATGTGAGTGCATGAATCACATCATAGTTCAATTGGTGATTTGCCTTAAGGGCTAAAAATTAATTTATCTGCTTGAGTTGTTAAAAGTATCAACTATTACAAAATCTTGACAAAGTATTATTATTTATTAACATCCACTTTGTGCATCTCAGGCTACTTGGGACGGTTATCTACAGATTACCACCCTTTTCTAGGCAGGGTGGGATTAAGGATTTTATCTAATGTGTTCACTAAAAAAATTCCCATTACCCAGGCGGGAATCGTACTCGCCAATCTAGGTTTACCATCTGAGATTAAGGTCAACACTTTAATAGCTAGTATCAATTAACTCTTTAAGGTTAAGATGTTGGTCTTAATAAATAGCCCTCGACTCAAGGTTTGGTAAACCTAGAGTTGTGTGGTCAATAGGAGTTCAGTTAGTGAAGAATTCACTAAATTGAATCCTTATTCCGTCTGTAGCTAGAAAAGGATGGTAATCCTATTTAGCTATATTAGCATAAGGCGGTTGTTAATAAATAACAAAAAAGTGTTATATTTTAGAACGTTTCTGCTGTATAATGGTTAAAACAATATAGAATGCAGGTAGAAACTTAGATAAACAAATTGAAGCGGACTATCATAAGGATATTATTAACACTCTTAGCGAAACATGAATTTCGTAAAGTAAACTGAATCATCCGGTCGCATAGGCCTAGAAGGGTTAATAGTAGTTTCCATCAACAAATTCGTTATTTTTATTTATTGATTAAATAACTTGTATCACATTTAATCTATTATTGTCATTTTTAATCCTTTCATTGAAATCACTGTCATCCATACGATATATAGATCGTGACGATGAGTGTTTTTTTGGTCCATGGCTCATGGGAGGCTCCATAGCAAATCATATGCTATGTAAAGCACACACGAAAATAATACGAACAAACAGTGTTACAAGATATAATGAAAGGTACACAACATACGTAAACCGAATTACCTCGTATCTTAGACCAGCAATACGTAGGCTGTTAACCTAAACAAGAGGTACACGAGCCCGGAGCAAAACGGGCAATTGCTAGTCAAGGTCAAATGGCGTTGACAAACTAATCCAAAACACTTCCTGAGGGTAGAGGAAGGAAAAATTCACAGCTAGTGAGGTCACACCAATATTATCAGGTCTACCAATACAGGAAATATGAAAATCTCTACCGGCCTCTCAGACCGGTGTTTCGGTAAAAGTGTTAATACTTGTGATAATGGTTACATTTGTCAACACTTTCCTCATAATTTGACTGAAATTATACGCATGCTTGAGGAAATTAAAATATCTGCCTATTGTGGAAAGAGTTTCCTTTTGCCATAAATACTGGTTATTTACTGTTATACACTTCTCTTCTTTGTCAATCTAATTTTAATTCTCATGTTTGTTGACAGGCACTATACGCAACCTAAGCTCTCGTTTATGGGAATGGACTCATCTGACAAGTTTATATCTAAATGACAACTGCCTCAGCAGACTGCCTCCTGATATTGGTCGGCTCGTGAATTTGAGAGTTTTAGATCTGTCTTGCAACAAACTCCGCTCTCTGCCAGCTGAACTTGGAGAATTAATCTATCTTAGGTAAAAATTATATACATACTTCAACATGTATTTATTGTATTCTCAAATTAAAAAAAAAAAAACAGCATCAACAAAAAAAGTCCTTTATTTTATTTTACTTTTTTCGCTACAGTGTCCTTTTCTCAACTTCTGGATTATTGTTATTATTGGGGCTCAGGTTAGCCATATGAGGTAAGGCTTTGGTCTTAATTTCACTAGGTATAACCTGAAGTACTTGGTTTGATTCCCGCCTCATCAAGAGAAATTCTATACAAAAAGGAAACTAAACTAACGGCTACATTGTTCTATAGGACCTTCCACTAGCCGTGCCAGCTGGAAAATGACTTACAAAGTATGGCTGGTCAAGTCAGCTGATTTATATTGATATGTCACGAAATAAAAATTTATCGATTATCCCTAATGAAGTGTTGTATAATTATTAAATGAGAAATTAATAATTGATACAACTATTACTTTAAAGTTTCTAATAAATTAAAATATATATAATTCACATGTTTTAACTCTGTTTTCTTATTGATCGCCCTTTTTCTATATTTTATGATGTCCATATTCTTTTTTATCCTTCTCTTGCATATTTTTCTTTCCTTTTCTATTGTATTTACATTTTCAATATCAAAGTTCTGGGTGTATCTAATTGCGTGCCCGGCTAGGGATGTGTTATTGTCCTTATGATCAACGTTTATCACGTGTTGTCTGATTCTTATTTTGAGCCATATAAATGGTAAATTAAACTGAATGAAGACATTGTAATGTCAATACTTTAAAAATATAAATTTCACTTATAATTCATTAAAATATGTCCTTAGGCCAGTGACATTAGAACAGAGAGATAATGGCATTCATAGCCACTGCCATGGAGTTGTGTCATCATGATAAATTAATTAAGACTTTCCTCATCCAAAAACCTTCAAAACAAGTAATACGTTATTTAAGAATTCCTGTCATTTTAGCATTATAAAGAGATTATTTACTCAAAAATGTCATGGAACTCACAAATTATTGCTAAGTGCTTTCCAGTGCCGTGTTAGAATTAGATGGTAAGACAAGTTTTGTGGAAGTGATTATTACAAATATATAGAATTACAATGTATATACAAATACATACCAAATTTTTGAATTTGCTCATGCTCATTACAAGAAATGTATGTACTCAATGGTGAAACTATATGGGTCCTTGTCAGTCAGCTAGTATAGAGTCCTTATTAAAGATGACATTCCCTAAAATGAATAAACAAACATCGTGATTTAAAATTTTTGGTATTAATAAATTATTACTTTTCCCAACGGTAGAAATTAAAAGTCCATCCCACAGGAGCTTCATAAACTAAGCAGATTTCTCAGACGTTGGAATGACACACTACTCATCTCATCTCAGCTTTTATTCTCTATTTCCAAAAAAAAAAAAAAAAAATAGATGATTAGAAGTGGGTGGTCAGTAAGATCTTAATTAATTACGTCAAACTAACTATTTACACGTATCTCACATCCAGGGTAATCCAGGGATACATCTTTGCTGTCATCGTGAACAGCTGCTGGATTATGCTGGGCAAATTCTCAGAGAACGCCTTCGCAACAGGGTTAACCAAAAATTTTTAGTTGTTGCAAGTCGTTGAACTTTGGTTGAGAAATTGGCAATGGTCCATCATACAGGTTAGTTAAAGGTCTACGTGGAGCAGGACGTTTTCTTGCATTCCCCCCCCCCTTTTTGGTGGTTTCCAAAGGATTTCAGCGTCAATGTAACAACCAGAAAGTGTTCCGGTGAAAATTTTTTGAAGGATGTTCATTCATGACCTTTAAACAACGCACGGGCCTAGTGGGAAAGGGACAATTTTTCAAGTACATAGGATTCAAGAATTATGTCCATGTCTTGAAATGTTCTTGCTGGCAGTTGATCAGAGCAAAGGGCGACGGCCACTCTCTGCTATTTCTTATAACATCCCTCCATTCATCGGGCAACTCAACGTAAGTATGCTGGTTGATGTAACTCATGTTTTTATCACATTTGAGGTATGAATACCCTTGAATGGGAAAATATACTTCAACACTTTCAAAACGATGCTTCTCAGTCACTAAATGATGAAGGTAACGAATTAGGGTATAATTTTTATTCTGCCCAGCACAGGAATCGCAAAATATCGCTTGTGACATTCATCTATTTTCCCCCTTACCCCGAATCTTTTCATGCACATTTCGGTCGATTCTCATCTTTTTCCTCCCTTGTTGTTCTACCAGATGATATTACTCCTTCAAAGCCCCTTGATAGCGCTAATATCTTAAAATCGACGAAAAAGTGACTTTCATCTTTTTTCCCCCTGGCCCTTCACCTAATATTGTGTACATCAAATCTACAGTACAATATATAATAAATACTTTTCAAACACATTATATATTTTATTCAAATATGTTTCGGTAATTGCTTTTCTTTCCGATCAAGAATATTTCTATAGATCTATTCAGCTCTGAGAATTTGTTGACTATTCAGACTCTTCCTGTTGTAGAAGTTATTAAAATATAAATAGACTGAATCATTTCTCATTATCATTTGTATTTATTCACTTAATATTCATGGAGGTGTAAGTAGATTTATCTATTGTAAAGCCCCAAGTAGGAATTCTGCTTAGTTTACGCAGCCTCTGTATGATAGACTTTTTTAAGGACTAAGTTAGAAGGAATAGGTAAAGAGGTTTATTAAGAACTCTTTTGTGGCCCTCACAAATATATACATACACACACACACACACACACATATATATATATATATATATATATATATATATATATATATATATATATATATATATATATGAATGTTCTTTATTGAATCATAAATGGCCGAACCGAATTTTATGAAACCTGGTATGTATATTACTACTAACCCAATTTAGACTTTAGGCTATATTAATACTCTCTAAGACAAACAGGAGTCGAGGTAATAACGGAGACCTGAAATTAAAAATAGCGATACTTTGTTTCCTATTGGATTTCAGCAACTATGCACATAACAAAAGTTGTTTATTTTGTTATTTAGACTAACTTTTGTTATATACACTTTTGTCGTATACCGAAGTATAAATGAGTTAGACGCTAAAAACTATAGTGGGAGTCAACAATTTAATATGGCACAAAAGGCTCTACCGAACTAAACAATACTCCATATGTGATTTGGTATTAACACCCCCCCCCAGATTATAAGCTATATTAAAATTTTGATGTACGAACAGGAGTGGGGGTTATAAGGGAGGTCTGAAATATAAAAAACATGCATATATCAAAAGTTGTTTGTTTTGTTCTTTAAAGTAATTTTTGTTATATGCACTTTTGCTGTATAACGAAGTATAGATGAGGTATACACGAAAATCTATAGAAGGGATCAACAATGTAGGACACGAAAGACTAAATCAAAATCAATGAAACTCCGTATTTTTGTACAAATATTACTAAGTTGCATGTAAATTAAATATTACTAAGTTCTTATAAGTATATTGCGAAGAGCCACAAAATAGTGTTCTTGATTATTGTGACTCACCTCATGCAGAAATAACAATATTGATAAAATACCTGCAATATAAAAGATTCGATCCATGAAGTCAGGAAACAGCCACATACCAGCGATTGTTACACTCGTTAAAATACTATACATAGAGCCGTAAGTTCAAAGGAATTCACAGTATAACAGAATAATCTTTGTCTCCATAATAATCTCTATGGTTATCTCAAGAACCAGATAAATCTAACTCAATACATCCCTTATGGAATAATATGACATATTTCTTTGGTGATATTGAGATTAAATGCACTCAGAACAAAACAACCGGGAGTCACTGTTCCTCGTGGGCAAGATACTGTTAAACAGATTAACAATATCAAAAGGGTACAATAATGCTACCACCCCCAAGTGCCTGCTGCCATTTACTGAATAACTTTCCTAAAATGGTGTCCACAAACACCTCGATCACAGCCTTATCAGCTGTAGCCAAAACATATGACTCAGCAAGTCTATAAACCCTTTCATTGTTTTACAAATGGCTTAGCATTATTTATAACTCTCAGCCTAGACCCTTTTGATGTATGATGGTGTTTTACCAAGATAAAAATATTTACTCTTAATTATTGTTGACTTGTCATTAAACTGATTTCAATTATTACAACATATAAGGATTGGTTTTTTTAAATATTTTTGTTCTCCTTATGAAAATATTGATTTATTTTTACCATTTTTTCTTAATTTTATGTTATTTATTAATTATAACTTGAGACTCTTGTTTTATTTATTTTACTCAAATCTGGGCGCACTGTACTCAAATTACAAAAAAAAAAATCCTCTTTGGTGTTGGTGTTTTAGGTCCTTGTAAATTTAACTAATTTTTTAAAATTGAATTGCTATAACATATAAATTTACCACTTAAGGATAATGCTTACATTGATTTTGTTTTTAGCAGATTTCCTTTAAGGGAAATCAGCTATTGAGGTCGTACTCATGGTACGATTTTTGTAACATTTCCTCAAATGTCCATTGGTCCTTCCAAGTAGATGACAAAAATGAGGTTCAAAATTTTATATATATATATATATATATATATATATATATATATATATATATATATATATATATATTGTTGCGAAAATTAAATACACCAGAGAAGGAACCACGTGATTGGGGAGTGGGGAGGAGTTCAAAGAAGTGCCGCTAATTGGTCGCATCCTTACTAGTCCCTTCTAGTCCTTCTTGGAAAAGCCTCAGTCTCACCCTGCTCCTCTATTTAACTCTGTAAAGCTCAACCTAGTAGAGCCAGTAGAACCTAATTAGGGACTTTCAGGAACTTCTGGACCTTTCTTTCTCTAGCCCCTTCTACAGGCATATACGGTATATATATGAGACCCGCCAGTACCCTGAGGGCAGTTTATGGTCAGATTTCTTGATGGTCACATCAGTGCTCCAGTGCGACTTAGTGCAGTTCGGTAAAGTGTTTTTATAAGAAGAACAGTGTTGTGCCGTGACTGTAAGTAACAGTTTAGTGCCGTGTTTAAGACAGTGCAGTGCCGCGAAGTAAAGGACAGTGCAGTGCCATCTTTTTGTGAATTTCAGTGACCGTGAGTGAATTATTGGACTGTGTAATTGAAGAACAGTGACACTATCAGTGTAATACTATGAGTAGTAATAATTAACCAAGAGTATTGTGCATTGTGAAATAAATCGTGCAGTGAAAAACTGTGAAACTTGTGTGTGTTTAATTTTTCAATCCAAAAAGAACTCTTATTAACAACGTTTATTACTGGTTTTGTAATAAAACGTAACAAAATATATATATATATATATATAGTGGAGGGTTTACTGGAATCCAAATATATATATTTGTTTGTTTTCGGCTCTACTCATGTCATATTAATAATAAGCTATTATAACATGAACAATTCATTCCATTGAACTATTAGTCCATGAGATACTTGCAAATAAATATGTTGTGATGTCATCAATTAAGATATTTCATTCTTTATTCCAAAATTTCCATTTTATCTATGCCATACTCGATATTTAACTGTTTTAGTCAATACTAAAGATGGTATTTCTTATTGGTGGAAATCGGACCTGGAATAGGGAAAGGGGGATTCGAAAATCCAAAATATTTCCGTTATTATGATTGGGATCGTAAAATGTTTTAGAACCAATCTCGTTACACTTTTGATAATCTACAATTATTGTCCTATGCATTTTTTTGTAACTCAAGTATTAAGCAAGTTATTCTTACTTTCTTGTTTTCTGCCATCAGTAACTGCCCTCCCTTCTGCTCAACAGTCTGGTGTGTTATACTAGTGGGAAATCTACTTAGCAGACAACTTTTTTGTTTTCAGCATTGAGCCCCATTCCTATTTATGAGATTTTCACTTATCAACTTTTGTATATCTAACCACATTGTGTCCACCTTAAATTTGAAGTTGCATAGCTTTTTTCTGTTTCTGCCAAGACATGCAATGTTTGTTATCACTCTAATAAACATATTTGAGAATGCTAAATTGCTATAAAATATAATTTACTTATAATGCCGAATTTAATTTTTAACTTGTAAACATCGTAAAAACAAAAAAAATACTATAATCGAATGAAAAATAAATACTCCTGATTTTCTATACAGAAAAATTGTAAAGATGTAAGGGCAGAGCTGTATTTTTTAGCAGATTTCCCTTAAGGGAAATCAGCTATTGAGGTCGTACTCATGACGCGATTTTCGAAAATTTTCTTCAAATGTCCATCGATCCTACCCAGGAGATGACGAAAATGAGGTCCATTCAAAATTATATATATATATATATATATATATATATATATATTTGTCTGTTAACGCTCTAGCGGTCACAATTTTTGTTTGATCGTTACCAAACTCGATATTTAAATGTTTTATGCAAAAAGACAGATCAAGTTCGTTAATGGCTGAAATCGGACCAGTGGGAGGGGGGATTTTCGAAAATTCGAAATATCTCCGTTACCATACGTTGGATCACAAAAGTGTATAGAACCAATCTTATTGTAAATTAAATTTACTATAAATATTGTTCTATACATTTATTCTCTATCTTGAATAGCCCTTTGCTGTAACTGTTCGGCTCTCGTATGGAGATTTCCCTATTGTATAACTTCACGTGGGAAATCTGCTTAGTTTACGCAGCCCCTGTGTGACGGACTTTTTAATTACTTGATACAAAACACGTAGGTAGCTGGAATGGGCAAGAGTCGATTTTGCGACCAGGAAGGGGGGGGGCATCTCGGCTCCAGAAGAGACCAACATTCAGGAATAATTCTTCACTTTCTCCTGACCTCTACCTGACACCCTAGCAACTATTAGCAGTACCCTCAGCCTGAGTTTGGTAGGTGGCCGCTATAGCAGTCCTTGCCCTATAACGATTTAACCAGATCTCAAGCCAAGGCAGATGGTAGTGAGGTAGACATGGATGGAGGGAGGAAATAAGGAGAGAAGACATGAGAAGAGAAAATAAATCAGCAAGCACCTCTTGTATGCAGTGAAAACCTCATAATTTCAATAATGCACCAGGAGCCAGTCATAATTATCCAACATATTTCAAACATCAGCTGTCATCAATAAAGATTAGCCATAATAAACTCAACTTAAATTTAGAAGTAACATTCAATATTTTCTTATTTGTAACAATTCCAGAAGATTGTAATTTCATTTAATATATATATATATATATATATATATATATATATATATATATATATATATATATATATACTAGCTCAGATACCCGGCTACGCCCGGGAATTCATTTGAGGCTGAATGGTGATTATTATATTTCCCGTCTCTTATACATGTAAATATGGTGAATTTTTGTTTCAGGCCTCCCTTTTAACCCACCCCCCGTTCGAACCTAAAAATTTTAATATAACTTATAATCATGGGGAATTAATGCTAATTGACATACCGAGTTTTGTTAAGTTCGGTTCAGCTGTTAGTGCCCGCTAAAGTTTTAACGTATAACTCATTTATACTTAGGTCTACGACAAAAGTGTATATAACAAAAGTTACTCAAAATATCAAAATAAACAACTTTTGTTATGTGCATATTTGTAGAAAAACCAATAGGAAACGAAATAACACTATTTTTAATTTCAGGCTTCCCTTATAACCCCCACTCCTGCCCGTCCATAGAAATGTTGGTATGGCTTATTATAATGAAGGTCTCAATGCTAATACACATACCGAGTTTTATTTAGTTCGGTTGAGTCTTTTTTGGCAAATAATATTGTTGCCTCCCGCGATAATTTTTAGCGTAAACGCATTTAAACTTCGGTATACGACAAAAGTGTATATAACAAAAGTTACTCTAAATAACAAAATAAACAACTTTTGTTATGTGCATATTTACCGAAAAACCAATAGAAAACGAAATATCGCTATTTTTAATTTCAGGCTTTCCTTATAACCCCCACTCCTGTTCGTCTCAAAGAAAATTAATATAGCCTAAAGTCTAAGTTGGGTTAGTAGTAATATACATACCAAGTTTCATAAAATTCGGTTCAGCCGTTTATGCGTGAAAAGGTAACAAACAAACAAACATACACGAAACAAAAACAATGCAGATATTGTGTCTCTGTCATGTGAAAAGATAACACACAGTGATATTTCGAGAAAAAAATAAATTTACAGACAGAGGTTACAAATTTATATATATATATATATATATATATATATATATTCATTGTTTAGTTTCAATTTTCAATAGACTTATTTATTTTGTCATACTTGCCCACATTTATACAGTCAACTCATCTTAAAACCAGCATTTGCATAACCCCTCTGTGAAAATGTCATATTCCTTAACAAATTAATTGCTCTATCACATTTAACAGCATTATGATGTCTGTGGGCTGCTGCTTGGTTCGGACCCATACCCAAGGAGACTCAAGGCTATATCAAGGAACTGGGCTAGGACACCAACCAGCTGGTCGCTGAGTCTATTATAATAGACTCCAACCCAATGTATTTAGGCTGCTCTAAATTTTGATCTCAATAAATTTTTTCTTCTTCTCCAGGCATATTAAAGTCATTAAATATATTATATATATATAAAATTGTAACGTCCTTCAGTACATTGATTTTTTCACAAAATTTATGAATAATAATTTATGAGAATTATGATACTTTTTCGTTCCACATGCCATAGACACGACATCTGCAATTTGTGGCTTTGGTGTTTGTTTGTTTGTTACCTTTTCATACCCAAACTACTTTACTGAATTTTATGTAACTTGGTATTTATATTGTCACTAACCCAACTTAGACTATACTAATATTCTCAGCGACAAACAGGAGTAAGGGAGGCCTGAAATGAAAAATTACAATCTTTCGTTTCCTATTGATTTTTCAGCAATGATGCACATAACAAAAGTTGTTTATTTTGTTATTTATAGTAACTTTTATTATACATACTTTTGTCGCATACCGACATATTAATGAGATAAAAACTATAACGGGAGTCGACAATTTAGTTAGACACAACCGAACTAAACAAAATTTTGGATGTGAATTAGTATTTACTCCTTCATCATTATAAGATGTAACAATATTGTGAGGAATGAGCAGGGGTGGGGGTTATAAGGAGGCCTGAAATTAAAAATAATGATATTTCTTTTCCTGTTAGTTTTTTGGCAAATGTGCACATATCAAAAGTTGTTTATTTTGTTATTTAGAGTAACTTTTAGTATATACACTTTAGTCATGTAACAAAGTATAAATGAAATACAAGCTAAAAACTATAGTGGGAGTCAACAATTTTATTGAGTAAAAATGACTTAACGTAATTCAACGAAACTCTGTTTGTGGGTTAGTATTAGAACCTCCTTGATTATAAGCTATATGAACATTTTTAGAAAAGAACAGGAGTCAGGGTTATAAGGAGGCCTGAAATGAAATATCGCAATATTGGTTTTTCGTCAGATGTGCACATAACATAATGTTGTTTAGTTTGGTATTTAGAGTAACATTAGTTATATACACTTTTGTCTTGTAACAAAGTAAAAACAAGATATACGCTAAAAATTGAATCGGGATTCAAAATTTATTATGGTTCTTAACAACTATGAATGAATGCATTTCGTGACCATGATTAGTATTGTGCACGATATTTTCAACGGTGCAGACGGGATGATCAGGAAATATTTTTTCATTTTAATCTTCAGGGTTAAAAATATCTATAAGTTCGCTTTAGTTGCCAAATATTCAGGTACAAAAGAAATACTGTCATCATTATGCCTTTAATGATTTCCCGAGTGAAGCCAGGCACCTTAGCTAGTTATTATTATTATAATTAATATATTATTTTTTTTAAATTATGGATAAGGATTATAGAGTTAATATATTTTCCAGGGAGCTGCTGTTGAACAACAATTTACTTCGAACTCTCCCTTACGAACTCGGGAAGTTGTTCCAGCTTCAGATGCTAGGCCTCGCAGGAAATCCTCTCTCTAAGGAGTGCCTCAAGATGTACAATGAACCCAACGGCACCAGCAAGCTGATAACGTATCTTCTCGACAGTTTACAAGGTAATTTTCAAAAATATCTGCTACGGCTATTTTTTAATCGTACTTATTGAACGACAAACGGCTGGAATAATATTATATGGTAAATTGTTAGCTTTCAGTGTGCCTGTCTCTTACTAGCTTCTCTGAATGATGAGCCAAATTCGGGGTCAATGCTATGTTTGCAATGGATTTATATCACATACTCCGTTTCTTTTTACTGGAAATCAGCTTTTAAACTAGTTGTATTCATAACAAGATTTTCAAATTTCTTCAAATGTCCGTTGATTCTACCCAGGAGATGACAAAAATAAAATTATTCAAAACCATTTATATATATATATATATATATATATATATATATATATATATATATATATATATATTATATAAAATGTAGCCTCTGTCCGTACATTGATTTTTTTTGCAAAATTTCACGATAACTTTTCGTTTCACATGTCATAGACACCATAACTGCATTTTGTTTCTTTGGTGTCTGTTTGTTTATTTGTTTGTTTGTTACCTTTTCACGCATAAACGGCTGAACCAAATTTTATGAAACTCGGTATGTATATTACTACTAACCCAACTTAGACTTTAGGCTATGTTAATATTCTCTGAGAAGAATAGGAGTGGGGGTGATAAGGGCAATAAAAATAACAAAATAAAAATAAAAATAGCAATATTTCGTTTCCTAATGCATTTTCGGCAATTATGCACATAACAAAAGTTGTTTATTTTGTTATTTGGAGTAACTTTTGTTATATACACTTTTGTCGTATACCTAAGTATAAATGAGTTATACGTTAAAAACTACTGCGGAAGTCAACAATTTTATTTGGCACAAAAAACTCAACCGAACTAAACCAAACTCGGTATGTGAATTAACACTAACGCCTTCCTTATAATAAGCCATACTAACATTTCTAGGGACGGGCAGGAGTGGGGGTTATAAGGGAGGCCTGAAATTAAAAATAGTGATATTTCGTTTCCTATTGGGGTTTCGGCAAATATGCACATAACAAAAGTTGTTTATTTTGTTATTTAGAGAAATCTGCTAAACATTTTTTTTTCAATATGAACTACCAGGTACCTCACCTGGAAAAATTAATTCAAATGTATGTTAATATTTTGTCCTTAATAATTCAAATCTATGCATAATGCACAGGAAACGGGAAATATGACAATATGGAGGACAGTGAAGTCTTACATAAAAAATTAATTTTATTATTAACAAATCCACAGAAACGACGGGTATTAACCCTAAACACTGGGAAGGGTAAATGTCAAAATATTGTGCAAAGTAAAGCCTTGCCAAAAAAATACCATCACCATCCAGCCTCAAATGAATTCCTGGTCGAAGCCGGCTATCTCAGCTAGTATATATATAATTTCCTGGATGAAGTAGCACTTACAGAATAAAATTCTATCCTCAACAGGCCATTGGTTATTTTCATTACTTCGTTTCTTTTAAAAGATACCTTTCATGTGAAAGCAGTGTACAGTCATGTAAGAGATGGGTGTTAAGTCTGTTCAGTAGTAAAATTGCATGGGCATAATGGATCAGACCAGCGGGAGGGGGAAATTGAAAATTCAAAATATCTCTGTTATACATCAGATCTAAAAATTAGATCCAATCTTAAAACAACTTTAATTTCCTATAAATGTTGTTATGTACATATTTTTCTATCTTGAATATTATCAGAAATATTCAGTTTTCAATCCTCAATAAACCCCCACTCCTACTCATGTCATATTATTGGGTTGATGCAAAATTAATGCAGGTTTTTAATATTCATTGAAAATAGGCCATATCTTTACTTTAACTATATATATTTAATCAAAATAATTTCTATCTGAATCAATGCCACTTTTGCCAAGTTCAACAAGTTTTCTTATTCCACCAGAAAAAAAATCTGAATCCCTGGACTCAATGAAGTCACGAAACGAATTTTCAATTTCATCGTGGTTTTGAAAATTTTTCTCCCTCAAAAAGTTATCCAGATGCCTGAAAAAGTGGAAGTCTGTAGAAGAGAGGTCAGGTGAATAAGGTGGGTGTGGGAGAACTTCATAGCCCAACTCTATAATATTTGTCTGTTACCGCTCTAGCGGTCACAATTATTGTTTAATCGTTACCAAACTCGATATTTAGTCGTTTTATGTAAAAAGAAAGATCAAGTTCGTTAACGGCTGAAATGGGTCCAGTGGGAGGGGGGGTTTAGAGGGGAGGATTTTCGAAAATTCGAAATATCTCCGTTACTATACGTCGGATCGAAAACTTGTATAGAAAAAATCTTATTGTAAATTAAATTTACTATAAATATTGTTATGTACATTAATTCACTATCTTGAATATTAACCGAGATATTGGCATTTTTCAGTTTTCAGCCATCAGCAAACCGCCACTTCTACTCATGTTACATAAACAATACTCTGCTACATAATAAATCACATTATTTGAAGTTTAAATACCAAAAATTGTATTCAAGAGACCTTTATTATACGATATACATGCAAATATGTCCTGGAGAATCCCCCCCCCCCCCGTCTTAAGGTTTTTGACTACTAAAATTTGATTGATAGGGATAACAATTATTCTGACTCATTATTAATTACATTACTCGATATAGTAAATAGTTCTCAATAAAATTAATATGTTATTTTCTGATATATTTCAGTACTAGTTTTTCTTTCCGGTGTGAAGCGGGCAGACCCGTTTGTTTACATTTCTAACCTAACGCTTCCTGTCGGCAGGTTATTGAAATTGGATGAACCATTTCTTATTTCCGTTTGTAATTATTCATGGTGGTGTTGTGTTAGCAGTATGTAGATTTATCTATTACTAAACTTCACGAGGGAAATCTGCTTAGTTTACGCAGCTCCTGCTATATATATATATATATATATATATATATATATATATATATATATATATATATATATATATAAAATGGTGGTGGTGGTTATCTATATATATATAAAATTGTAACCTCTGTCTGTACATTGATTTTTTTCGCGAAATTTCACGATAACTTTTCGTTTCACATGTCATAGACACCATAACTGCATTTTGTTTCTTTCGTGTATGTTTGTTTGTTTGTTTGTTTGTTTGTTACCTTTTCACGCATAAACGGCTGAACCGAATTTTATGAAACTAGGTATTATATTACTGCTAACCCATCTTGAGGCTATATGAATATCCTCTGAAGCAAACAGGAGTGGGGGTTATAAGGGAGGCCTGAAATTAAAAATAGCGATATTTCGTTTCCTATTGGTTTTTCGGCAAATACGCACATAACAAAAGTTATTTATTTTGTTATTTAGAGTAACTTTTGTCATATACACTTTCGTCATATACTGAAGTATAAATGCGTTATACGCTAAAAATTATAGCGGGAGGCAACAATTTTATTTGGCACAAACACTCAACTGAACTAAATAAAATTCGGTATGTGTATTAGCACTAACGTCGTCATTATAATAAGCCATACCAACATTATTAGGGACGGGCAGGAGTGGGGGTTGTAAGGGAGGCCTGAAATTAAAAATAGCTATATTTCGTTTCCTATTGGGTTTTCGGTAAATATGCACATAACAAAAGTTGTTCATTTTGTAATTTAGAGTAACTTTTAATATATGCACTTTTGCCGTATACGGAAGTATAAATGAGTTATACGCTAAAAACTATAGCGGGAGTCCACAATTTTATTTGGCACAAAAGACTCAAACGAACTAAACCAAACTCGGTATGTGAATTAGTACTAACGCCTGCCTTATAATAAGCCATACTAACATTTCTAGGGACGGGCAGGAGTGGGGGTTATAAGGGAGGCCTGAAATTAATAATAGTGATTTCCTATTGGGGTTTCGGCAAATGTGCACATAACAAAAGTTGTTTATTTTGTTATTTAGAGAAATTTGCTCAACAATTCTTTTCAATATGAACTACCAGGTACCTCACCATAAAAAATTAATTCAAATGTATGTCAATATTTTCTCCTTAATAATTTAAATCTATGCATAATGCAAAGGAATCGGGAAATAATGACAATATGGAGGATAATGAAGTCTTACATAAGAGATTATTAACAAATCCACAGAAACGACGGGTATTAACTCTAAACACTGGGACGGGTAAATGTCAAAATATTTTGCAAAGTAAAGTCTTGCCAAAAAAAATACCATCACCATTCATCCTCAAATGAATTCCCGAGCGAAGCCGGGTATCTGAGCTAGTCTTATATATAAAAATGAATGTTTGTCTGTATGTCCTTTATAGAATCGTAAATGGCTGAACTGAATTTTATAAAACTTGGTATGTATATTACTACTAAAACAGGTTAGGTTTCTGGCTATATTAATATTCTCTGAGACGAACAGGAGTGGGAGTTATAAGGGAGGCCTGAAATTAAAAATAGCGATATTTCGTCTCCTATTGGTTTTTCGGAAAATATGCACATAACAAACATTGTTTATTTTGTTATTTAGAGTAATTTTTGTAATATACCATTTTGTCGTATACCGAAGTATAAATGAGTTATACGCTTGGGAGTCATCAATTTTATATGGCTCAAAAGACTCAACCGAACTAAACGAAATTCCGTATGTGACTTGGTATTAACACCTCCCTGATTATAAGCTATATTAATATTTCGAGGTACAAACAGGAATGAGGGTTGTAAGGGAGGTCTGAAATTAAAAACAGCGATATTTTGTTTCCTATTGGTTTTTCGGCAATTAAACACATAACAAAAGTTGTTTATTTTGTTATTTAAAGTACCTTTTGAAATATGCACTTTTGCCGTAGAACAAAGTATAAATGAGGTGTATAGGAAAACTATAGAAGGGGTCGACAATGTTATAGGACGCGAAAGAAGAAATCGAAATCAACGAATCTCCGTATTTTTTTACTATAAGCTATATTAACATTCTTAGGTACGAACAGGAGTGCGGGTTGTTTGGGAGGTTGTTGTATGAGCCCAAAATGAATTGAATATTTGTGTGATGTCTTTCCTTCAAATTTATTTTAGCTGGTGGCGTAGCAATGCACGTGGGGTACAGCTAGTTTACTTATAAATAGAGAATATATGCTCTGATCTGATCACAAGCATATCATACCAGCACATGGGAAATCTGCTTAGTTTACACGGTCCCTGCCTGACAGACTTTTTCATTATTGCGGTAAAAACATTATTTCTTTACTATTTTCAAAAAAGACAATGGCTCACTGAGGCTATTAGCCATTTAAGCCAAGACTTAAAAAGCTAACCTTGGTTCAAACAACAGCATGTCCTTCAAGTTAAATTGATGTAAATAAGGAGTAAGAATTATAGATCCTGCTTACTGAAACTATTTTCAGCTTTTACGATGAACATTTATTAAGGTATAATATGTTCATTTTTCCTAATAAATAATTTCACCATTGAAAGATCTCTAAAACACATGTAAAAAGATAATTACATTAAAAACAATGCAATAATACAGACTTTACTCTGAACTCTGATACAATATGCAACTGTTAACAGACTGAAGGTATGTAGAAACTATTACTAACACATACAAAGGATAGTTTTTTTTTTTCTTTTGCTATTAATCAATACTAGAAGCACTACAATATTCTTGAATGTAGCTTCATGACAATGTGACATTCTAGAAGACCCATGTTAATCAAGGAGGCCCAGAATGAATGTTCTCAAAAACATACTGATTAACTTATGACTTAAGAATATTGTACCCTTACATTTTAAATTCCATGTTCTTTTACTAATGACTATAATACTTTAAATTAAAAATTTGAATTTCAATAAATATATTACTTTCATTTATTCATATAATGCATATGTATAAAAAATAAATATTGATATAAAAAAATAAAGTCCGTCACTCAGGGGCTGCGTAAACTAAGCAGATTTCCCACGTGAAGTTTTACAATAGAGAAATCTGCCTAATAACAACTGTAGTAGTAAGAAACCTCTAAACCTAAAACATTATTTAGGGCGTAATAACCCAGTAGTTTCTAGCCCCAAAAAACAGTTAACCTAACCTCTAAACCTATTCACGAGGGACGATAGTTATGGAAACGGCCGCCAGAGCTCTCGGCGGAAACTCCGAACATAGCCTACTGGTCACCACACGCAGAATACAAATGCAAATATCTCGGTTAATATTCAAGATAGAGAATTAATGTATAGAACCATATTTATAGTAAATCTAATTTGCAATAAGATTGGTTTTATACAAGTTTTCGATCCGACGTGTAGTAACGGAGGTATTTCGAATTTTCGTAAATCCTCCCCTATACACCCCCCCTCCCACTGGTCCGATTTCAGCCGTTAACGAACTTGATCTTTCTTTTTACATAAAACGCTTAAATATGAAGTTTCGTAAGGATCAAACAAAAATTGCGACCGCTAGAGCGGTAACAGACAAATATATATATATATATATATATGGTTTTGAACGGACCTCATTTTCGTCATCTACTATGTAGGATCGATGGACATTTGAAGAAAAATGTCGAAAATTCCGTCGAGTACAACCTCAATAGCTGATTTCCCTGAAGGGACATCTGCTAAAAGGGAAATCTGCTAAAATGCATAATTATATTCTTTATTCATTTTTGCTGTTTATATGTTGGCACCCTATCCTTACTGAGACCAATAAAAATATTTGTGGCGATAAAAGATATCATTATGTCTCACCAGTACTCTTTATTATTTTAGAGCAAATGTTTCACCCTCCTTGGCATTTATTAGGTTGGCAAATAAGTCCTTTCGGTTTTACAGGGTGAAATAAAACTCAGTGTACGAGTATTATAGACTTATTTTAATCTACAATATATTGACCTTTATTTAATACGGATTTTCTCATCTTTCCACTAACTGTATAATGCCATGTTCATATAATGTATGGGGTTTATTGTTGAAAAGCTGATCCAAGTGGTTTTTGATGTCCTTTTCCTATTGGAATTCCTTTCTATTCATGTAGTTCTGCAGACACAGTAGTCAGTTGGAGCTAGAGCTGGTGAATAGGAAGGCTGGGGCAAAAGGTCTCATCTAAGGCTCAGTAATTTATTGGGAGTGAGCAATGAGGTGTGAGGCCTTAGCATTGTCTTGTTGGAACACAACACCCTTCCGATTTGACAGTTCTGGGCGTTTTTTTTTAATTGATCGATCCCATATTGATAATTGTGAGCAGTATAGAGTTGCATCAATTGTTTGTCCTGACGGCAATAGCTCATAGAAAATAACACCCTTGAAATCCCACCATATGAAAAGCATTATCTTCTTTGGATGCAATCTGGATTTTGACATTCTTCTAGGAGCCTCACTACTAGGTCCTCAAGATTTTTTACGGACTACATTATCGTAAAATATCCATTTTTCATCTCCTATTACCAACCTTTTCAAAGCTGGGTCAGTATTTTGGCTGTTTCCATAGTAAATCGCTAACAAAAATGCATGTTGCCATGTTGACTTCAATTAGAGAGTGAAGGACGCAAGTATCAAGCCTGGGAACATAGCCAAGCTTGTGCAAATGGTTTTCTTGTGCACGACACATTGAGGGCCATAGCAATCTCTCGCACCGATTGGCTGCGATTTTGATCAACGATGGCCTTAACATTGCTTGTTTCAGTTTCATGTGGATGACCAGACCGTTGAGCACCATTGATGTTTAAATTCCCAGAATGAAATTTGGCAAACCAATTTTATGGTTCGGTTAAGGCATCATCCCCATAAACACTGCAAATTTTTGTTTGAGCTTCTGCAGCACGCTTATCTTTTTTTAAATAATACACCAAAATATGCTGATACTGAATGATATTTTCTTCCATTTTCACAGTACAACAGCAAACACAATATTAAGCTAGTTGCAATAAGAGTTAACAGATATAGTTGTTGCCATATTACAAACAGGACAAACAATCCACCTTAGGGACTAATTCATCTACTCACTGAAGATATTCTATTGATTATTTAACATTTGTCCTTTTATTTTTCTTCAAATTTTAAGTTTTTGATTAAAATGGCTT
>CM032232.1:615000-665000 GCA_019009955.1 Riptortus pedestris
ACGCCAACGTGAATAAATACAAACAGTAATGAGAAATCTTTCAGTCAATTTTAATAACCTCCCAACAGAAAGCGTCCGAATTGTTAACAAACAGATCAGCCAACTTCAGAGGTCTAAACAGATAGAAATATTCATCATCCCAAAGAAAAACATTTTGAGCGGACCTCATTTTCGTCATCTCCTGGGTAGGATCGATGGTCATTTGAAGAAATTTTTCGAAACTCGCGTCATGAGTACGACCTGAATAGCTGATTTCCCTTGAGGGAAATCTGCTAATAATTACTGAAGTTTATCTGAATATAATATATTAATTTTATTGAAAACTTATTTACTATATATGGTACTGTAGTTTATAATGTTGTTATCTAAATCACCCAAATTTGTGTAATTCAAGAACGTAATGAGCGGAGGGGGGGGGGGTGATCAGAACATATTTGCATGTATGCCGTATAATAAAGGTCTCTTGAAAACAATATTTGGTATTTAAACTTCGAATAATGTGGTCTGTTATATAGCAGAGTATTATTTATGTCACATGAGTAGGAGTGGGGGTTTGCTGAAGGCTGAAAACTGCAAATATCTATGTTAATATTCAAGATAGAGAATGAGTGTATATAACAATATTTATAGTACATTTAATTCGCAATAAGATTGGCTCTATACAATTTTTCGATCCGACATATAATAATGCAGATATTTAGAATTTTTGAAATTCCTCTCTTCTAAATCCCCTCTCCCCTTGGTCCGATTACAGCCGTTAAGGTACTCCATCTTTCATTTTTACTTAAAACGATTAAATATCGCATTTGGTTTTGAACGGATAAATTTGAAGGGGCCTCATTTTCTCCATCTACTATTTGGTACCACTGTACATTTTAAGACATTTTTCTAAAATCGCGGCATCAGTAACAAACTCAATAGCCCATTTCCCTTAAAGGAAATCTGCTAAAAAAAAAAACCCAGTAAAATCATTTTTCAAAAATAAAAAATAAAATGAGTGAGTTTGAAGTGTAAGTGATTATCTGAAAGGAGTGAACAATGGTGGCGACTTTCTTCTTTCTCTCTGCTGGCCGCTAGAAAGAGCCTAAACTGCTGATGATAGAGACGCCCGGTGAAAGGCGGTACTTTCTATCGCTATCCAATCCAGGATCACTCCTGCCCATGTGGCCTTTGTACTCCTCCCTTCACCAGCCGAAGATAGGCTCACCAAATAACACTAGAGTTTCTCTACCTACTCATCACTTACCTTTCAGCTTTTTTATATATGTCATATATATATATACTCGCGGACAAAAAAAACGGCGCACCTACATTTTTAAACATAATACTACATTTATCAGTGATCAGTCTTGCTACTGGTTTTATCATGACGCTATATGTACCTTGACACTTTCTTGTCAATAATCCGAAGTGGTATTAGGATCCCAAAGAATTATGTTGGAGATAAGACTGCTGAATTCAGTAATCCACGTTTCATTAGTACACGTCTGGCTCTGTCAGTTCGGCGGTGATTCAAGCTAGAGGGGGTACCACACTGTACTAAACCGAGGTAAAAGAAATTCCCATAATTTTTATTTTGAAATCGTACAGATATTTTTTTATTTTGTTGTTTTACCAATTTTACTTGTTGGGTCTTGAATTTTATTGTGCGCTTACTTCATTTGTTTTTTGGTTTTTCTGTATTTTATCCAGTGCCTATATAAATTCTTAGATAAAATAATAAATAAAAAAAAAATCGGTATGATTTTTGGTATACTTAGTTGAGAAATTGTAGACGAAAATGTAGGTGCGCCGTTTTTTGTGTCCGCGAGTGTATATATATATATATATATATATATATATATATATATATATATATATATATATTTATGTGTGTGTGTACATACTTTCCAGCTATAAAAGTCCGTCACGGATTCCCCACGTGAAGTTTTTTCAGTAGATTAATCTACATACTGGTAACACCTACATGAATATTGAGTGTATAAATACAAACGGTAATGAGAAATGAATCAGTCAATTTACATTTTAATACCCTACACAACGAAAATCGTCTGAATTATAACTACTCAGAGCTGAACAGATAGATAGACATTCTTCACCGGAAAGAAAAATAATTACTGTAATATATTTCATTATAATATACTAATTTTATAGAAAACTGTTTATTATAGACATTGATGTATTTATTATTTATTAAAGTCCACATTCTGCAACTCAGGCTAATTGGGACGGGTTATCTACAGGGTACCACCCTTTTCTAGCCAGGGTGGGATTCCAGGATGTTATTTAATGAATTTCGTCACTAAATAATTTCCTTTGTCCAGGCGAGAATCGAGCTCGCCACTCTAGGTTTACCATGCAAGATTAAGGTCAGTGCTTTAACTCACATGAATAACCTGAACCCCTCATTTGGCATTGCTGTAATGAATCAGAATATGTTTATCTCAATCACTTAAATATTAGTAATCCAAGTTCAAAAGAAGGGGGGTGGGTAGTCGACTGATATATTTGCATATATCCCACACAGTTAAAGTTTAATGAAAACAATATTTGGTATTTAACCTTGGAATGAAGTATTTCATGATATAACAGCTTATTATTAATATAACATGAGTAGGAGTGGGGTTTACTGAAATCCGATAACTACTATAAAATCAAAATGCCTCGGTTAATTTTCATCATACAGAACTTGTGTATAGAACAACATATGTAGAACATAAAATTTGCAATAAGATTAGTCATATACACTTTTTCGCTCCGACGAATAATAACGGTGATATATCGAAATTCTCCCCCTCTAAACTTCCCCTCCAATTGGTCCGATTTCAGCCGGTAACGAACTTGATCTTTAATTTACATAAAATGATTATCTATCGAATCTGGTAATGATAAGACAAAAATATATAATATTCAACTAATGTTGGACATCTACTAGGTAAGGTTGATGGACATTAGAAGAAATTTTTCGGAAATCCCGTCATAAGTACAACCTCAATTATTGATTTCCCCTTAGGGAAATCTGCTAACAGCAGAGAGTTTTTCTACCTACTCATCACTTGCCTTTCAGTTTTTTCATATAAGTCGTATATATATACTTTCCAACTATAAAACCCACTTACTAGAAAGTAATTCTAAGCGTTATGATCGCCTTATACATACGATATCAATTGCTCACCGTACAGGGGGTGAAATAATTTATTCACTCTATATGGCAAGAAATAGAGGTTATAATTCAAGAGGGAAATCAGGAGTTGTTATTGTCTTCGTACTTTTTGTACTTCCAAATCCTCTTTAGCTTTTATCGAAGACAACAAACTTTTCATTTCAATGCTAAGAAGCCTATGTGCATAGGAATTACACTTTAAAAGCTGAGCACGGGATAGTATCTTGTTTAGTGGTTCTGGGGCTCAAAGTGTTAATTGGATGTGTAGAACTGGGAAAAAACTAACTTAACTAGTTTCAAAAACGTCCGTCACACAGATGGTATCGAAGTTTCTACACTAATTATTAGCCTAGGGCCGTGTGGGCTAACTCATTTTCGTCAGCAAGCTGAAGGTAAAAGTAGGTGCAGGTTCGATCCTCGCCAAGTTAAATTAGTTCAAGAGTTTGCTAACAGAGCACTATAGTGTCGCAGTACTTATGGATCAACGGGAGTCTAAAAGATATGTCTGAGAGCCTCTTGACTCTTAGCTCCCGTCCACAGGAGGCAGGCAATGTGAACTCTAAAAAGTCCGTCACGCAGGGGCTGCGTAAACTAAGCAGATTTCCTATGTGAAGTTTAGCAATAGAGAAATCTGCATACTGGTAACACAACACCACCATAAGTAAATACAAATGGTAATGAGAAATCTTTCAGTTAATTTTAATAAACTCCCAACTGAAACGGCTTCTGAATTGTAAGAATAATTTATATTTTAATAACCCATTTTTTAGTAGTCCAAGAACTAAAGAAGGGGGAGGGGGCGGATGAACAGAACGTATTTGCATAAATCTCACAAAGTAACGAAGGTTAGGTAAGGTTAGAAACGACAGGTTAGGTTAGAAGCTTCCGCCAGAGCCGAGCACGGCCGAACTAACCCGAACAACACCCGACCACAGACTTCATAAAAATGCAAATATCTCGGTTAATATTCAAGATAGAGAATAAGTGTATATAACAATATTTATAGTAAATTTAATTTGCAATAAGATTGGTTCTATACAATCTTTCGATACGATGCATAACAATGGAGATATTTCGAATTTTCAAACATCCCCCTCCTCTAAAGAGGGAGGGGGGGGGCTCCCTCTGGTACGATTTCAGCCATTAACGAACTTGATCTGTCTTTTTACATAAAACGGTTAAATATCGAGTTTCGTAACGATCAAACAAAAATTGCGACCGCTAGAGCGTTAACAGGCAAATATATATATATAATTTTGAACGGACCTCATTTTCGTCATCTACTAGAGAGGAAGAATCGATGGACATTTGAAGAAATTTTTCGAAACTCGCGTCATGAGTACGAATAGCTGATTTCCCTTAAGGAAAATCTGCTAAAAAATTGGGCCCTTCGGTCTATTGGAGACTTCTCATTCCAGGTCCTCCTTGGATAACGGAGGTTGTACGTCGAGTTGATCACTCACTACATAAAAACTCGTATCAAGAATCCCTCGAATCTCGCTAGGGGGCGGCTAAGGATCTTGTAGATCTATAATCCCTACCGAAAGAAAAAGAAGAAGAAGAAATTAGCCTATGCTAAAATGTATATAACAATTATAGGTCATTAAATGATTAAGTAGATTGATTATGCAACATTTTTCTATCCGACGTACAATTACGGAGTTCCTTCAAGCATTCGAGTTTCGCTTCTCTAAACCCTCTATTCGCATGGTGTGATAACAACCATTAACAGATTCCATCTTTACCATTTTATGAATCGTTTAAATATAAAATTTGGGAACTTATCAAACAAAGATTACGATTTATATTTGACAGGACCTCCTTTTTGGGATCGATGAACTTTTTTAGGAAGTAGTATCATCAATGAAACAACTTCAATGTGTGTGATTTTGAAGGAAATTTGCAAAATATTCCCTCCTTTGATTTTTGAGTGCTTGCTTATAGAATATCATTACGATTTTGATAAGGAGTTGATATTGGTTGACGTTTTATGAGATAGCTTAAACAGCTGTTGGCTGCATTACATGCCACCTAGAGCGTTTCTCCTAGGGGTGCAGTTTGCAGGTTTCTCCTTCAGTTTTATGAGCCTCCTTTAGACCTACCCCGTCAATATTCTAACTCTTCCTTCAACCCCTGATTAGGTTGGTGGGGTTATCTCTGGTCTATTTATAACTAGCTACTGCTACTTCCAGTCCGCTCCAACTCACTTTCTCCTTTTAATTAATCGGGTTCAAAGCTTATAATATTTAAACTTATTAGCATTACTTGCACTTTTATTTGGAGTGGCACTCTAATTGTTTTTCATTAAATATATTACCTAATAATGGTATTTCTTACATTTTGTAACGTTTAGATTAAATGGAAGAGGAGCCTGAAGTGAAATGTTTATTTTTTCACATACTAACGCTGCAAAATATATGTATATTTTGGGTTGTTTTTGATTAAGTTACATTTTTACAATAAAGCGAATAATAAATAAATGTAAATTGTTCAAGAGTTCCATTAAAAAGGGTTTATAAATTCTATAAAAAAGAATATATGAGTTAAAAGCACACAAAAATTAACAAAGGAAACAAGTAAGATATTATATTTTGATAAAAAATGAGTCGCTAAGAACTATTGGTCGTTGGGATTGCAACAAAGTCTTCTTTCTTGGAGTCGCAAAGAACTAATTTGTCCTTTGAGTCACAAAGAACTAATTGGACCTTGGAGCCACAAAGAAAAATCTGTCCTTGGAGTCGCAAAGATCAGTTGGTCCTTTGAGTCACAAAGAACTATTTGTCGTTGAAGTTGCAATGAACTCTTCGTCCTTGGAACGCAAAGAACTGTTCATACTTGGAGTCTCTAATAACTAATTGGACCTTAGAGTTGTAAAGAACTCTTCGTCCTTGGAGTCGCAAAGAACTGTTAATACTTGGAGTCTCTATAACTAATTGAACCTTGGAGTTGCAAAAAACTCTTCGTCCTTGTAGTCGCAAAGAACTGTTTATACTTGGAGTCTCTAATAACTAATTGAACCTTGGAGTTGCAAAAAACTCTTCGTCCTTGTAGTCGCAAAGAACTGTTTATACTTGGAGTCTCTAGTAACTAATTGAACCTTGGAGTTGCAAAGAACTCTTCGTCCTTGTAGTCGCAAAGAACTGTTTATACTTGGAGTCTCTAATAACTAATTGAACCTTGGAGTTTCAAAGAAATCTTCGTCCTTGTAGTCGCAAAGAACTGTTTATACTTGGAGTCTCTAGTAACTAATTGAACCTTAGAGTTGTATAGAACTCTTCGTCCTTGGATTCGCAAAGAACTGTTTATACTTGGAGTCTCTAGTAACTAATTGAACCTTGGAGTTGTAAAGAACTCTTCGTCCTTGGAGTCGCAAAGAACTGTTTATACTTGGAGTCTCTAATAACTAATTGGACCTTGGAGTTGTAAAGAACTCTTCGTCCTTGGAGTCGCAAAGAACTGTTTATACTTGGAGTCTCTAATAACTAATTGAACCTTGGAGTTGTAAAGAACTCTTCGTCCTTGGAGTCGCAAAGAACTGTTTATACTTGGTGTCTCTAATAACTAATTTGACCTTAGAGTTGCAAAAAACTCTTCGTCCTTGTAGTCGCAAAGAACTGTTTATACTTGGAGTCTCTAGTAACTAATTGAACCTTGGAGTTGTAAATAACTCTTCGTCCTTGTAGTCGCAAAGAACTGTTTATACTTGGAGTCTCTAATAACTAATTGAACCTTGGAGTTGCAAAGAACTCTTCGTCCTTGGAGTCGCAAAGAACTGTTTATACTTGGAGTCTCTAATAACTAATTGAACCTTGGAGTTGTAAAGAACTCTTCGTCCTTGGAGTCGCAAAGAACTGTTTATACTTGGAGTCTCTAATAACTAATTGAACCTTGGAGTTGCAAAGAACTCTTCGTCCTTGGAGTCGCAAAGAACTGTTTATACTTGGAGTCTCTAATAATTAATTGGACCTTGGAGTCGCAAAGAACAAATTGGTCCTTGGTGTCGCTGTGAATTTTCTGTCTTTTTGAGTGAACGAGACCTTCTTTATTGATACTTACCATCCAGCATCTGAAAATCGATTAACCGAATTATTTGTGTACTTAAGTTTTCAGCTTTTAATAATCCGCCGCTCATGCGATTTTTACTGATTATTGAGTTATTTGGATACTAGAAATGTTCTGTATAGATTTTAAGTACGTTTAAAAGAAGACATGACGTGCCCTATAAGCATTCCGACACGTGGAAAATCTGCTTCGTTTATGAGTTTATAATTCTTTTAATTTTTTTGTCGATATATTTCTTTTCTCGGTGTTGTATTAATTGTGCCTTAGCTGAGTTGGAGTCAGTTTGGTTCTAGTGGGAAAAGGCAATCAGATAACAGCTATAAATTCACAGGTTTTGTTTCTACAGGTGTTACTGCGGTCTATCCTAGCCATTTCCTCCTCCTTTATCTTGATTTACTGTTCATTTATCTATACCCCCACCACCTTCCCTCTTCGTGTGTATGTAGGGCCAACAATGACGCCCCTCATTCATTCATAGCCCAATCTAGAGCCCAACACCCTCTTCTTATCGCCTTAGGGTCGTCATGAAATATTGCACGCGCCTCTCGTGCGTTCCTCTTCGGCTACTTTCCCTAATCATTTATGTAAAAGATGATTTCAACGCTTCACTAACATATGCCTCACATTCCTAGTACCATTCCCTTGCCAACTCTAGCATACTAAAGTATTAAATGTTTGTTTGAAGCTTAAAGAAAATCTTGTTTCCACTTGACCACCAGGTAATTCAAAACTACTAACTAAGAAAGATATGGAACATTTGCCTCATTTAGAAATTCGGTACTTCTAAGGTTATATAGACAAGTGAAGCGTATTAGACATGCACATAGAGAAAGGTCAAGAAAGATTTTTTTTCGAAGAGCTCAAAATTGTCTTGGATTTGGATGTATAGTAATATCGTCCGAAAGAACCCAGTTTCAACTGACAACAATTGATTCTGGATTTTTCGTCATAGAAGGGTCCATTCTGAAGTTATCTGGGTGAATTTATCTTCTTCCAAAAAAGTTTTCAAAAGGTCAAAACTGATTGGTCCTAGGAGTCGCAAAGAACTCATTGTCCTTGGAGTCGCAAAAAATTATTTGTCCTTGGAGTTGCAATGCACTTTTCGTCCTTGGAGTCGCAAAAAACTAATTAGACCTTGGATTCGCAAAGATCAGTTGGTCCTTTGAGTCACCAAGAACTATTGGACCTTGGAGTCACAAAGGATTGATTGGCCCTTATAGTCGCAAAGAACTATTTGTCGTTGGAGTCGCAAAGATCAGTTGGTCCTTGGAGTCACAAAGAACTCTTTGTCCTTGGATTTGAAAAGAACTAATTGGTCTTTGGATTTGCAAAGAATTCTTTGTCGTTGGATTCCCAAAGAGCTGATTGGTCCCTGGAGTTGCAAATTACTGTTTGTCCTTGGAGTCGCAAAGAACTATTGGTCCTTGGAGTAGCAAAGAGCTCTTTGTCCTTGGAGTTACAATGGAATCGTTTGTAGCATTCTTCTTAAATCAAAGAATTATTTGAACTTGAAGTCGCAAAGAACTATTGGTTTTGGGGTTTTCGACATAGAAGGGTCCTTTCTGAAGTTATCTTGCTGAAGTTATTTGTCTTCTTCCTGAAAGGATTCAAAATGTCAGAACATTTTGAGGGAACTCTTGATCGTTTATTTGAAACCAAAAGCATGGCTTGAGTCTAATCTTTAGTCAGATCCATTCTATTTTCATTAAAACAAAGTAAGAAATATTAAAAAAAAGTTAATAAACCTTTGTCCAGATCCTTGTTGTTAATGTCAAACTTATAATCATCATCTTTGAACCGTCGAGCCTGCATTTAGCACAACTGCCGTGCTAATTCTGCATATATTTCTAGATTTTCAATCAGTATGAAGGTCTGAGATTAATCAATATTTAACTCCGACTTGAAGGCAGTTTTATTTATTTCTTATAAAGAAAAGAAAATAGGAAATGCCTAAGAAACTAGCTTCCGCTCTAAATAGCAAAGACGGGGGAACGAGCTCTGACAAGGCTTTTTCTGGGAAAACAAATGTATCCTCCAGAATTAGATATTAAAGATTAAATAGGTAAATGACCATAATGGTTAGTAAGCTTGCTAAAGATGTCTACTTGTTGGATAAAGATGATTTCGAATCTGTCATGGAGCAATTTGGATAAGCAATGATCGATATGCCTTGACAATAATATCCTGCAGTTCGATTCTATGGCTACGCAAGCTGAATAATATAAGATGGTTTGCATTAGTGATGGAAATTTTTCAAGTGCACTGAGCTCCAGGATTAAGGAAAAAACTTGCAATACTTGTATGAATTGCCTCAATTTTACTATTAAAATTCTGTGGAGGAAATTAGTCTTCCTCATGTTTTCACATTCATTATGGAGCAAAGGAAAGCAAAAATAGATAAAATCTAGAGGAATGAAATTAACCCAGTGCGATGAAAATAATTAATATCATTACTACGGGGAAAATCTTTTGAAGATTGGTCAGGAGTATAGTCAAGACAGGAAAATTGGAGACGAGAAAATATACTGGTTGAATGGTTTAAAGCTTAATACGGATTATGTTTCCTTGTGACTAGTGCTAATGCATAGCAATGCTAGGGGAGATGATGGAACCCTTCTGTTGCAAATGGTGGTGAGAGAATGAAACCACTGGGCAGGTTGTGGGAAATGGTCCACATAACATGCACCTCACTGCAACCACAACATGATGATGGAAATGCTGGAATAACACCTTCATGTGGGAAGTGCATATAGTAGCCTAGGTGACGAGGGTGCACTGGGCTCACAATGATTGGTGGTTAGATCTTGCAGCTGCAAACATTGTACGGAAACTCCTACTCCATATTTCCATAAAATGTTTGATGCCTTGCAATAAGGATTTGCTACTCCTCCCACTTCATCCAATGACCTTACCTTCGAATGTGTTCGTCGTCGTCCCTTACGATATGTTTCATCCTCCTGTTTCCATGGCCTTGATAAGACTTCCACTTACCTCATTTAGAACTTAGAACGATGGATTTCTGTCGAGTCATGTTTCAGCCATCCTGCACCAAATCTACATTTCCATTGCCCCAGATCTATTATATCCTCAAGAGTCCAACTATCAGCAGTTATCTCCGAACTTGGTGCGCTACGTGGGTATAATTACTTTCAGTAGTAATAGCACAGGAGCATGAGACCTAACTGTTGGCAGATTTCCCTTAAGGGAAATCAGCTATTCATGTCGTACTCATGACGCGATTTTAGAAAAATTTCCATCGATCCTATGCCTAGTAGATGACAAAAATAAGGTCCGTTCAAAATTGTATGTGTGTGTGTGTGTGTGTGTGTGTGTGTGTGTGTGTGTGTGTGTGTGTGTGTGTGTGTATACATACTCCTAATGTAAACAGAGGTACAACAGTAATTTACAATAGTTTTTAAGTATCCGTAGACTTGCCCTGAAGAAGAAAAAATAAATATTGGAATGAACTAACCATATTCACCAACACTGACCCAAACTTCAAAAAACAGCAACACTATATATATATACTTAACACTCGAACGGTATTCATTTTTGTTTGATCGTTATCAAACTGTAAATTTGAATGTTTTGTGTAAAAATAATGATCAAGTTAGCGGCTGAAATCTGACTTGTGGAAGTAAGTTTTAGAGAAGGAAATTTCGAGAGTTGAAAATATCTCCGTTATTTATACGTCGGATAAGACAAAAATTATAGTACTAATCTTATTGCAAATTAAATGTACTGTAAATATTGTTATGAGCATTTTTTTCAACTTCTTGATTATTAACTGAGATATTTGCATTTTTTTAGTTTTCGTCCTTCAGTAAACTCCCACTCCTACTCATGTCATATTAACAATACGCTGAGAGCACTTCATTTGAAGCTTAAATAACAAATATTGTTCTCATTAAAGGTTTAGTTTCTGAGATAAATGCACGCTCGTGGGAAATCTGCTTAGGTAACGCAGCCCCTGCGTGACGGACTTTTTTTTCCCGGAGCCTATCAGCTCGAACAAGCGGCAAAAGTAAACGTGGAAATAAAATGTATTTATTCAGACTTCATTGTGTATTATTTCAAGAGATATGACGAGGAATTTTAGGGGAAACGTTTCCTGTTGCCAGCAGGCCTGTGATCCGGTGCAAGAGACCCAATTCCCAAAACCTGATTGGAATACTTGCATCGGCTCCTTGTACCTCAGATAAAACATTGCCTCTCAACAACCCATTTTTTCTTGGAATAATAAACAATTACATTTATGGGCGATCATTTTCTTCTTTTACATTTTTTGTTCCATTTGAAGTTCGTTTTAAGAAATTTTCCTTAAAGGAAACAGGCTACTGAGGTCGTACTCATGACGCAATTCGAAACATTTCCTCAAATCCTACATAGTAGATGACGAAAATAAGGTTATTTGTCTGTTAACGATTTAGCTGACGCAAATTTTCTTTGATCGTTGGCAAACTCGATATTTAATTGTTTTATGTATGTTTACCAAAGGCCTTTATTATGCGAGATACATGCAGATTGCTTTTCTGTCAACGCTAAAGATCATTTGCTAGTGGCGGAAGTCGGTCCTGGAATAAGGTGATTTCCAGTGGGGGCGATTCGAAAATTCAAAATATCTGCCTTATTATGAGTCGGCAAAATATCTATATATTTGTCTGTTACCGTTCTAGCGGTCGCAATTTTTGTTTGATCGTTACCAAACTCGATATTTAGTTGTTTTATGTAAAAAGAAAGATCAAGTTCGTTAACGGCTGAAATCGGACCAGTGGGAGGGGGGGTTTAGAGGGGAGGATTTTCGAAAATTCGAAATATCTCCGTTACTATACGTCGGATCGAAAAATATTACAGAATCAATCTTATTGCAAATTAAATTTACTTTAATTTAGTATTTGCATTTGTATTCTGAATGTGCTTGGCAGCAGTGGCAATGTTCGGACTTTCCGTCGTGAGCTCTGGCGGCCGTTTTCGTAACTATTCGTCCCTCGTGAATAGGTTTAGAGGTTTCTTACTACTACAGTTGTTATTAGGCAGATTTCTCTATTGTAAAACTTCACGTGGGAAATCTGCTTAGTTTACGCAGCCCCTGCGTGACGGACTTTTTTCTATTGCATTTTTTAATAACTTAAATACTAATTGAATACTTTCCCTGTTTTCAGCCACCGGCAATAAATTATTTTTAGGGATATTTATGTGGATGCTATGTTAATATGACATAAAATATTATTTACGGGCTTCCCCATTTACTTTTAACAACTGTCTATGTGTTACTCAAAATAATGATTCATTTAAATTTCAAGAGCACAAATAATTTATTTTACGAATATTGTGACATATGTAGATTAACTTTGGAAATTGAGTAGGTGAGATAGAAGTGGCAGGTGTAAGATTTAATTTCATCATTTATATGGCGTTATCAATATGCCATCAATGTTGCATAATTTATTGTTAAGTTACCGTTCAATTTACGAAATTATGGCTAATCTAAAAGGGTTATCTCCGGCCCACTCTTTTTTAGCCAGCTGGGACTATATACTTTTATTGTGGGAATTTATTTAAACTATGGGAATCGAACTCAATGTTGGCTTAATTGAGTAGCGGTTACTTCTTGCCGGTTTTATTTATTTAGTTCGTATTTTAATTACAGTCCTTATTACAAATGTGTGGCAGGTACTTCCGTGTAAATACAGCCTAGTTGCATTGACTATTGTTGTTTTGCAGATTCCTCTTAAGGAAAATAAGCTATTAAAGTTGTATGGCGCGATTTTCGATATATTTCTGCAAACACTCATCGGTCCTACCTAGTAGATGCCGACTTCGTTAATGGCTGAAATCGGACATGGGGGGGGGGGAGGGGTTTAGATGGAGAAAACCGAAAATTAAAAATATCTCGGTTATTATGAGTTTGAATAAAAATAAAAGTCCGTCACGCAGGGGCTGCATAAACTAAGCAGATTTCCTACGAGAAGTTTTACAATAGAGAAATCTGCCTAATAACAACTGTAGTAGTAAGAAAGCTCTAAACCTAAAACATTATTTAGGGCGTAATAACCCAGTAGTTTCTAGCCCCAACAAACAGGTAACCTAACCTCTAAACCTATTCTCGAGGGGCGAATAGTTATAGAAAGGGCCGCCAGAGCTCTCGGCGGAAAGTCCGAACATAGCCTACTGTTGACCACACGCAGAATACAAATGCAAATATCTCGGTTAATATTCAAGATAGAGAATAAATGTATAGAACAATATTTATAGTAAATTTAATTTGCAATAAGATTTATTCTATACAATGTTTCGATCCGACGCATAATAACGGAGATATTTCGAATTTTTAAAAATCCCCCTTCTAACACCCCCCCCCTCCCAAGAGTCCGATTTCAGCCATTAACGAACTTGATCTTTCTTTTTACATTAAACGATTAAATATAGAGTTTGGTAACGATCAAACAAAAATTGCGACCGCTAGAGCTTTAACAGACATATATATATATATATATATATATATATATATATATATGTATATATATATATATATATAATTTTGAACGGTCCTCATTTTCGTCATCTCCTGGGTAGGATCGATGGACATTTGAAGAAATTTTTCGAATCTCGCATCATGAGTACGTCCTCAATAGCTGATTTCGCTTAAGGGAAATCAGCTATTCAGGTCATACTCATGACGCGATTTTCGAAAATTTTTCTTCAAATGTCCATCGATCGTACCCAGTAGATGACGAAAATGAGGTCCGTTCAAAATTATATATCTATACCTCAAAACATTGTTTGACGCTCTAGCGGTTGTATTTTTTGTTTGATCGTGACCAAACTCGATATTTAAACGTTTTATGAAAAAATAAAGATCAAGTTCGTTAATGGCTGAAATCGGACCAGAGGGGTTTAGAGGGGAGGATTTTCGAAAATTCGAAATATCTCAGTTACTATACTTCGGGTCGAAAAATTGTATAGAACCAATCTTATTGCAAACGAAATTTACTATTAATATTGTTATATACATTTATTCTTTCTCTCGACTATTAACCGAGATATATGCATTTTTCAGATATCAGCCATCAGCAAATCCCCACTTCTACTCGTGTTACACAAACAATACTCTGTTATATAATAAACCACATTATTCGAAGCTTAAATACCATTAATTATTTTCTAGAGACCTTTATTATACGAGGTAAATACAAATATGTTATCGTGACCACCCTCTCTTTTGGAATACTTAAATTTGATTGATTGAGATAAAAATTATTCTGATTCATTATAAATTACAGTACTAGATATATTATGTATTTTTCAGTAAAATTAATATCTTATATTCTGATATATTTTTTTCTTTCCGGTGTGAGGTAGGCAGACCTATTTGTTTACATTTCAGATGCTTCCCGTCGGGGGATTTATTATTATCGTTTGTATTTATTCACTTGATATTTCACCAGTATGTTGATTCATCTATTGTTGAACTTCACGAAGGAAATCTTCATAGTTTACGCAGCTCCCGCGTGACGGCCTTTTTGTATTTGAACCGACTGTGAGTCCACGACGAACATGCATAATGCCATGTCCTGGCGACAGAGCAGTATGTCGTGTGCCAACTGCTAGCCAGAGCTATGCAATTCAGCAAACGTTGCTACGTGCACGGCAGACGTGAGTGGACACTCTTCTTCCAACTATGCGCTATTGCCACACCATTACCAAACCACCCCACACACACACACTATTCCTATTAGTTAAAAATGTGGATGTCATCGGCGGTCAGGGAAACCCACTTTTATAAAATGTCTCTCCTTTTTTTCTTTTTTTTTTTGTTTACGTAATCCAGGAACGTTTTAGCTTCGCCACGCATACTAAGTTATAATAGTTACATCTTCCATAGTCTATGGTACTATGTTAGGTTCTTACAGTGATTCATAAAACAGGATCCTAAGACTTTAGGGATGTAGGACTGGGAATGGCAAATAAAGGAAGTTCAGTGTTCACGTCTCCTGTAAAGTTTATGGCGGAAGTTTTAGTAATAAATAAATCTACATAATGGTAACACTTAACAACGCCATGTGTATTAAGTGAAAAAATCTAAACGGCAATAAGAAATCTTTTAATAACCTAATCACCTAAAAAAACAATTACTGAAATATATCTGAATATAACATATTAATTTTATTGGACAATATTTACTATATCTAGTTGTGTAATTTATAATGTATCAGAATAATGTTTATCTCAATCAATCAAATTTTAGTAATCCAAAGACTTAAGAGGGGGGGGGATGAACAAAACATAGTTGCGTATATCTCGTATAATAAAGGACACTTGAAAACAATATTTGGAATTGTAAGCTTCGAAGACAATGGTTTATTATATACCAGAGTGTTGCTTTTGTGACATCAGTAAGAGTAGGTGTTTGGTGAAGGCTGAAAACTGAAAAATGCAAATATCACGGTTAATATGCGAGGTAGGGAATAAATGTATATTAAAATATTATAAATATTTACAATAAATGTTTATTGTGCATTTAATTTGCAATAAGATTGGTCCTTTACAGTTCTTCAATTTGACAAGCAATGGAGATATTTCGAATTTTAGAAAATCCTCCCCTCTAGGTTTCTGCGGTTAACGAACTTTATCTTTATTTTTACATAAAACGTTTGAATATTGAGTTTGGTAACGATCAAACAAACATTGCGACCGCTAGGGCGGTAACAGACAATATATATATATATATATATATATATATATATACATACATACAAACACACACACACACACACACATATACAATTTTGAGTGGAGCTCATTTCCGTCATCTCATTTGTAGGATCGATGGACATTTGGGGAACGTTTCCGAAAATCTCGTCATGTGTACGATCTCAATAGCTGAATTCCCCCAAAGGAAATCAGCTAAAATGTATTAACGATCCACCCTTTCCTGGATTCCACTTGAGGTTTGACACTCAACTTCCTGATTTCCCTAGAACAGTAAAAGCTTCAAAGGGTCTGCCTGTGACCCGCTGTAAAATTCGTATTTAATCCCGAAATGTAATTATAGGCGATTATGAAGACATTCTGCCCGATAGAGTTAAGAGAGAATATAAATACAGAGCTGGGCTACATCCTGCTTTAAGCTTTATTAGCTCCGAGTGCTGCTATAGCCTACAAATTAAGGGTTATTAAACCAATTTACATAATCGAAATTCATTATGCGCTTCCAGTTTCTCAGCCCCCAAACTTTTCTAATACATCATCGTTCCTTCTTTATGCCCGGCGATTAAAATTTTAAATGGCTCCAACCGAAACAGTTCAGTTATTAAACAACACCGACCACAGAAGGCTTTTTTCCCTCCATTAGAGGAACCACGGAAATACCTACTTGCAAATTTTTTGGGTGAATTCAACGTACATTGCTTCAACATCAGTCTAATGAAAAAAAGTCCGTCACGCAGGGGCTGCGTAAACTAAGCATATTTCCCTCGTGAAGTTTAATTATAGATACACCTACACAATACTGCTAACACAACACCGCCGTGAATATTAGGTGAATAAATACAAGGGGCTCAGGTTAGCCATGTGAGTTAAAGCGTTAGCCTTAATCTCACATGGTAAACCTAGAGTGGCGAGTTCAATACTCACCTGGGCAAAGCGAATATATTCAGTGACGGAATTCATTAAAGAAAATCCTTAGTCCCACCCTAAAGAGTGGTAAACTGTAGATAACCCGTCCCAATTAGCCTTAGTAGCATGGAGTGGACGTTAATAAATAAATAAATATTTCCCCTGCCGGCGTTAAACTTCTCTAATATATACAAACAGGTCTGCCAACGGCTCACCAAAGAGAAAAACAATAACTAAAACATATCAGAATATGACATATTCATTTTATTGAAAACTATGTACTATATATAGCACTGTAATTTATAATTAATCAGAATCATATTTATCTCAATCAATAAAATTTCAGTAGTCCTAGAATTTAAGACGGGTGGGGGGGGGGTCACAAGGACATATTTGCATGCATCTCGTATAATAAAGGTCTCTGGAATGCAATATTTGGTATTTAAGATTCAAATAATGTGGTTTATTATGTAACAGGTTTTTTATTGTTCATGTAATACGAGTAGAAGCGGAAGTTTACTGAAAGAGAAAAAATGAAAAATGCAAATATCTCGGTTAATATTCAAGATAGAGAACAAATATATATAACACTATTTATAGTACATTTAATTTGCAATACAATTTGTTGTATAAACCCTTTTTTTTCGATCCGCCTTAGAGTAACGGAGATATTTAGAATTTTCAAAAATCTCCCCCTCTAACCCCCCCTCCCCGCCTTAAATGTATGATATATTCTCTTACATTTAAAGTGCCATGACTGCTGTAGGGGTTTATTGATATTTAAGCTTTTATTGTATAGGATTAGGATTAATATGATTTGGGCAATCAACAACTAGGTTATTATGGCCTTTATAGTAGTATAATGCTGTTTACAACTCCCTGTTTTACTCTATGTCTTAAATAATATCAACTAATATATTGTAAATACCGCTCTTGTCATATCCTAAGGCTATTAAATTTACTAAGTTTCTATACAATTTTTTTTTTTAAACTAAATCTATAAATACATTTTTATTTATTCATATTTCCTACAAGATGTGTGCTAGTAACACGAGTTACGTTGTACCTATTTACACTTCTTACTACTGGCTTAATATTTTTAACTGTCGTTATATTTGGCCAATAATTAATAATTATTTTACATTTTTTAATACTGGCTATATACTTACTTATCCTATATAAAAATAGTATATACACTTTTTTTAATTATATACTACATTACATAAACATATATTTTCTCCCTTACAAGTACATATATTCAACTGGCATTATAATTAGCCAATATTACAATTAAATGTTAATGTAGAATGATTGGTTTGGGTGACTGTGTTTATGGAGAGTGGCGGCCACTCCTGGGTCCACTTTCTACCTACTTTCACTACTTTTACCTGGTCATTCCTGTTGATCGGCCCACCCCATCTCTCCTCTTCTACTCAATTGCACCTTTCCATCCTTCTACATATTTTCCAATATCAATTAATGGGGTCACCTGCATTTTTTATACATGTATTTTGACATTGTAATTTCGCACTAATAATGGCTGTGAAAACAGTTTTTTAATTGTTGTGTTCCTTTTAGCAGATTTCCCTCTAGGGAAATCTGCTATTGAGGTTGTACTCATGACGGAATTTTCGAAATTTTTCTTCAAATGTCCATCGATCCTACCTAGTAGATGACGAAAATGAGGTCCGTTCAAAACTGTATATCTATATATATATAAAATTGTAACCTCTGTCTGTACATTAATTTTTTTTGGCGAAATTTCACGATAACTTTTCGTTTCACATGCCATAGACACCATAACTGCATTTTGTTTCTTTCGTGTAGGGGGTCTGTTTGTTTCTTTATCTTGTTTGTTACTATTTCGTCGGATCGAAAAATTGTGAATCAATTTTATGAAACTTAGTATGTATATTTACTACTAGCGCAACTTAGACTTTAGGCTATATTAATATTCTCTGAGACGAACAGGAGTGGGGGTTATTAAATCTGGGAGGCTAACCTGGTTGACTATTAAAAATAGCGATATTTCGTTTCCTTAATTGTTCGACTCTTCGGCAAATATGCACATGTACAAAAGTTGTGGGAAATTTGGTTATTTAGAGTAACTTTTGTTATATTTTTTTTCCTGAAAGGAAAATTTCGTCGTATATCAAGTATTTCCTCAAATGAGTTATACGCTACTCAAAATATAGCGGGAGGTCCGTTCAATTTTATTCGCACAAAAGGATCAAATGATACAAAATAAAACTCGGTACGTGTATTAGGACTATATATATATATCATTATAGCAAACCATACCAACATTTTTAGGGACGGGCAGGAGTGGGGGTTATATAGGGAAGCCTGAAATTAAACGTTTAATAGCGTAATATTTCGTTTTAATATGGATGTACACGTTTTTTCCGCAAATTAAACGGAAATAACAAAAGTTGTTTATTTTGTTATTTGGAGTAACTTTTGTTATATACACTTTTGTCGTATACCTAATGGATAAATATCGAGTTTGGTAACGATCAAACAATAATTACGACGGCTAGAGAGTCAACAAGCTGTATATATATATATGCTGTACCTGTGTATGTTACTGAACTCCTCCTAAACGGCTGGACCGATTTGAATGAATTCTTTTGTACGCATTTATAAGTTATGGTTTAACGTCACAAATTTTAGGTTCGAACGGAGTGGGGGTTATAAGGGAGGCCTGAAATAAAAATTCACCATATTTACATGTATAAGAGAACGGGAAATATAAAAATATCGTAAGACAAAGTATAAAATGAGATATACACTAAAAAATTAAATTCTATTATTAGCAAATCCATGACAACGAACGGGTATCAATCCTAAACACTGGGACGGGTAAATGTCAAATTATAATGGTTCAAACGGGATGGGGATTATAAAGCCTGCTAAAAAATACCATCACCATTTTCATTTGCCTCAAATGAATTCCCTAACGAAGCCGGGTATCTGAGCTAGTATTTGTTTTAAAAATATTATTAAATATATATATATATATATATATATATATATATATATAATTTTGAACGGACCTCATTTTAGTGCATTTGAGAAAATATTTCGAAAATCGCGACCTTGACTATGTTGAAAAATTGTTTTTTATTAACTCGCGTCATGAGTAGAAGCAATAGCTGACAGATTTCCCCTGCTAAAAATTGGTTCATAGATTTCTAGATACAGCAAGTTTAACTCGATTTATTGAAAGTTTAATTTTTTCCCCTTGGCGTGATGTCAGCAAGTAAGCTGCGAGAGATCTCCATCGTCCCAGCAGAACAAATTGTTTCACGCGATCCTGGAGTCAAGCCCTTTCACTTATCAAAAAGAAAGAGGGAGGAAGGGAGAAAAAAAAGTTTTGTAATTTTCTGAGAATTGGAGATTTGTAATGAGAGAGGGAGTGAGATGAGGGGGGACTGTGCCCCAACTTTTCGTTTTGCTATAAAGAGTAAATTAAGGAGGGCCAACAATCGGAAGAGTATTTCCAGGATTCTATCAGTAGGTTCACTCTTTCCCCGGAGTTTTATTGTGATGTCCTTTTGGGTCGCTTCTTCGCTGCCTTCTATCCTAGTCAACTTTGATGTAGCCCAGTCATTGGCTTCCTCATTTTCGTCATCTCCTGGGCTGGGCCGATAGACATTCGAAGAAAATTTTTGAAAATCGCCTCATAAGTACGACCTGCTTGTTTGAAGATCGTGATCGCTATCACCCGATTTTAGAAGAGAAGAAAACCCTGCTTGGGATGAGCAGCAGATAAATGTGGAAGAGTCAGGGCGACGAAGATTAGTTTTTAAGCAATAATTAACGTTACAAAATGAGTCCTCTGAAATTTTAGTGTCGGCCTTCAAGTCGCAATTAATTTTTGTCCCCGTTTCAAGACACTATTTGGGTTGTCCCAAATAGGGTTTTGTAATTATTGGCTTCTTGGATACAATGCCTATGCAATTAGAGGTATTGATAACAATGCCGCCATGATGTCAGGTTATTGCCTTGTGGCTTACTGATGTGGTTCGACTACAGGAAAATAGGACTTATAACGCCTCTTATACAATCGCAATACATGAGCAGTTCGTTTCGATACTTGGCTAATCAAAATAATAATCACTCTTGACCACTTGTAACAGATTTCCCTTAACGGAAATCACCTATTGAGGTCGTACTCATGACGCGAAAAATCCATCGATCCATCGAGGTTACTATGACCCTAGTCCTAAGTGCAATAATCACGTGTAATAGTTTTTAGGTATCTTTAGTCTTGGTAAGTAATAATAGAAATAAAACACCTTTTACACTCTAGTTTAATAACTATATGCAATATTAGCAGATTTCCCTTAAGGGAAATCAGTTATTGAGGTCGTACTCATGACGCGATTTTCGAAAAATTTCTTCAAATGTCCATCGATCCCACCTAGGAGATGACGAAAATGAGATCTGTTCAAACTATATATATATATATTTGTCTGTTAACACTCTAGCGGTCGCAATTCTTGTTTAATCGTCATCAAACTCGGTATTTAATCGTTTTATGTAAAAAGAAAGATCAAGTTCGGTAACGGCTGAAATCGCACCAGTGGGAGGGGGATTTTCAAAAATTCGAAATATCTCCGTTATTATGCATCGGATCGAAATATTGTATAGAACCAATCTTATTGCAAATTAAATTTACTATAAATATTGTTATATGCATTTAGTCTCTATCTTGATAACCGAGATATTTGCATTTGTAATCTGCGTGTGGTCGGACTTTCCGCCGAGAGCTCTGGCGGTCGTTTCCATAACTATTCGTCCCTCGTGAATAGGTTTAGAGGTTAGGTTAACTGTTTTTTGGGGCTAGAAACTACTGGGTTATTACGACGTAAATAATGTTTTAGGTTTAGAGGTTTCTTACTACTACAGTTGTTATTCGGCAGATTTCTCTATTGTAAAACTTCACGTGGGAAATCTGCTTAGTTTACGCAGCCCCTGCGTGACGGACTTTTTTTATTAAGTAGTACCTGTAATTTTACAGCCTTGAAGAAGAGAAAATAAAGATTCTCGAAATATCGGTATAAACTAAGATTTTTTCACCAACATTGACCAAAACTCCAAAAAGAATAACAACACCATATATAAATATAACCTGGTCGAAACCATCAACACAAATATATATATATGTGTGTGTGTGTGTGTATTTGTCTGTTAACGCTCTAGCGGTCGCAATTTTTGTTTAATCGTTACCAAACTCGGCATTTAATCGTTGTATGTAAAAACAAAGATCAAGACCGTTAACGGCTGAAATTGGGCAAGGAGGAGAGGGGGCTTAAATTTCGGGGGGGGGGGATTTCGAAAATTCTTAATATCTCAGTTATTGTGCATCGAAGAACTGTATAGAACCAATCTTATCGCAAATGTAATGTTCTATAAATGTTCTTATGTACATTTTTTCTCTATTTTGATTATTAGCCAAGATATGATTATTAAGTGTGTGCGGATAACTGACGAGATGAGATCGGCTGATGTCGGCTCTAGTCGTGAACTTCCTCGGCTCCGTAACTGTTCGGCTCTCGTGAAAATGGTTTACAGATTCGTTACTTCTACTGTTACTAGTGTGCAGATTTGTCTATTGTAAAACTTCACGTGGTAAATCTGCTTAGTTTACGCAGCCCCTACGTGACTGACTTTTATTTAGGAGTTGAACCTTCTTGAACGATTTAATTATTATTGACGAAAAGGACCTTTTCTCTCTCCAAAGAGGATTAAATTTTATTTTTGACATAACTGGACTCCCTATAGATTCATTTATAACAACCTCCATGTTTGTTTTATTGTGGTAAATAAAAAAATACCCTAAAAATCACCTTCGTTACGCACACCAAATAAGAGTTTTTTCCCGTTGTTATTTTCCCTATCCTTCGAATAGCATTCACCAAAAAGGTTAAATCCAATAAAGTTTCATTAGCAAAACCTATCGGAGGCTGAGGCAAGGAACTCTCCATTAATTAAAGGAATAGAAAGGTCGCCCAATTCCTCCTAAAAAGACTTTATTGGATACTCGATTTTTGATTCACGCCAGAGTTTCCAGGAGACTCGTCCTTATTCAACTACATTGATAACATAATAATAAAATAATAATTAACTACTATCGAATAAAGAAAAGATAAATATTTCATTTCTCTGGGGCTTCCTAATCTAAGCATATTTACAACGGTACAAAGATAATATTTCATTCTATACTCAATTCCTCTCTTATTATTTCTTAACATCCATTTTAGGATACTATGACTAATTCGTACGTGTTATCTACATGTTACCACCCTTTTCTAGCCAGGGTGAGAATACGGATTTTATTTAATGATTCCGTCACTAAATAAATTCCTATTGCCCAGGCAGGAATGGAACTTGGCCCTTTAGGTTTATCTAGCGGTTCTAGGTCTTTGCCGGTACCAATTGTGCTTGTTCAAGTACCTGGGAAGGATAGTTTCGGAGATCAATGAGGAAGAAGTAATAATAGAATAGTTACAGACCATATGCTTTTATCCCCCCCCAAAAAAAAAAGTTCTCTGTTTTAAGATTCCCTCCATTAAGGCAAATATAAAAAAACTTTTATCAGATCAACAGTTAATTTTAATATTTTGAATAAATAATTTAAGTAAAGCAATGTTGATAACACTCAAGTAGGAGCGGACGTTGTCGGGAGGCTAACAGCAAGTGTTAACTTTCCGTGAAATGTTGTATTTGATTTCTACTCACATCTACTATTATGTAAATAATGTTATGCATATAACTAAGCTCACAATGTGCACTTGGAGTGGATTTTGACAGGAAATATGTGCAATTTAGATGAAATTTTAATTTCAGTGTTTTGAATAAATAATTTAGGCAAAGCAATCTGATAACACTCAAGTGGGAGCGGAAGTTGTCGGGAGGCGAGCAGTTCAGTGTTAACTTATGTCCTGTGAAAAGATGTATTTGCTTTTTTCTGTATATAATGTTATGCATATAACTAAGCTCACAATTTGTACTCGGACTGGTTTTAGACAGGAAATATGTACAATTTAGATGATATTTAATTATAATAAATCATAGCCATGATTATGGTTTGAGAGATTGTTTAGGAATTTATTTCCATTTATTCTTGAAAACCAAAATTTGTATATAAGTCCCCTACCTGACCCTTACGGGAAAACATTACACCCAGACGTTTAGTTGTTCTCCTCGAAGTCGTGTCCTATAATATTTCTTCCTGGTATGCCTTTTTAGCAGATTTCCCTTAAGGGAAATCAGCTATTAAGGTCGTACTCATGACGTGAGTTTCGAAAAATTTCTTCAAATGTCCATCGATCCTACCCAGGAGATGACAAAAATGAGGTCCGTTCAAAATTATATATATATATCTATATACATATATATATATCTATATATATATAGATATATATATTTGTCTGTTAACGCTCTAGCGGTCGCAATTTTTGTTTGATCGTTACCAAACTCGGAATGTAATCGTTTTATGTAAAAAGAAAGATCAAGTTCGTTAATGGCTAAAATCAAACCAGTAGGAGAGTGGGGGTTTAGAGGGGGGGATTTTCGAAAATTCGAAATATCTCTAATGCGTTACCATACGTCGGATCAAAAAAGTGTATAGAACCAATCTTATTGCAAATTAAATTTACTATAAATATTGTTCTATACATTTATTCTGTATCTTTAATATTAACCGAGATATTTGGATTTGTATTGTGAGTGTGGTTGGCTATGTTTGGGAGTTTCCGCCGAGCGCACTAGCGCTAGTGTGGCCGTTTTACTAACTATTCGTCCTCGTGAGAATAGGTTATTACTAGGCAGATTTCTCTATTGTAAAACTTCACGTGGGAAATCTGCTTAGTTTACGCAGCCCCTGCGTGACGGACTTTCTTTATAATATGCTTAACCCAATGTGAGACAGAGATAAAGCACTGTTGTCCTAGAGAGTAAAGCCGAAAGACTCACAACTCAGCCTGAAAGTGTATTGCCTTGTGACTTTGGAGCACTGTAAGCCCTGCAAGAAGGCTGTTATAGGCTCAGGGTGTTGGGTGTCAGGTTCTAGCTGTCAGCTCCTCTTATCACGACAGTTATTGACCTTTCTCTACTCCCTGTCTCTCTCCATCAATACCAATGTTAGCAGATTAAGGCAAATCTCCTATTGAGGTCCTATTCATGACCCCAAGAAATTCCTCTAATGCCCATCGATCATACCTAGAAGATGACGAAAATCAGGGCCGTCATGCAGACATATAGATTTGTCTATTAACGCACTAGAGGTCGCAATTTTTGTTTCTTCATTACCAAACTCGATATTTAGTCCTTATGTAAAAAGAAAGATCAAGTTCGTTAACGGCTGAAATCGGACTGTAGGGAGAGGGAAGGGTTTTGAGGAGAGGAATTTCGGAAGTTCAGAATATCATCGTTATTATACGTTGGATCGAAAAAGTGCATAGAACCTATGTTATTCCAAATTTAATTTAATTTTCTATACATGTAGTTATATAGTATATATATATATATATTCTATCATGAATATTAACCGAGATATATCGATTTTTTAGTTATCAGTCTTTCAGTAAACCCCGCTCCTACTCATGTCATATTAACAATAAACTGTTATATCATGAAGCAATTTATTCTCAGCTTAACTAACAAATAATGTTTTCAAGGGACCTTTATTATGCATTTTCTCATCAATTAAGATTTTAACCCTGTGGGCCAACGCATGCTGGAAAAGGTTGGCCTTCGTACTGCCTATCGAAGTCTAAGCTTCCTAAAACATATGCTCCCAAGGATTAAGGATGCGGTCGATCCACTGGATAGATCTGGTGAGTATCGGGTTGCTTGCCTGACTTGCGGAAGCTCATATGTGGGGCAAAGTGGAAGGAAAGCTAAGGCAAGATAGCCCCAGAAAAACTATCACTACTATCTATATATACCTTATCCTAAGACATCGGAGGGTACGTAAGCATATGATAAATGAAGGCCATGAAGCAAATGACGCGTTGAGTTCGAGGTTGCTCGACCAACCTTGGCAAAGGGAAGAAAATGGATATAGTAGAGCAGTTATTGGATCAGGATGGACATGCTGGAGGATAAGAATATTAATATTAGGGGGGGGGGAGGGTTGGCGTGCCGGATCAGGCATGTTCCGTCCTCTGCAGTAGCTGCCCTGGTGGCACGTGTAGGCTCCCAGTCTCGCCGGAGATGTCGCGTCATCCCCCTAATAGGGACCCAACTCTAAATCTATATTTATATATATATATATATTTATATATATATTTATATATAATTTTTGAACGGACCTCATTTTCGTCATCTCCTGGGTAGGATCGATGGACATTTGAAGAAATTTTTCGAAACTCGCGTCATGAGTACGACCTCAATAGCTGATTTCCCTTAAGGGAAATCTGCTAAAACGCAATGCAACATTTATGTCTAAAACGTTACAAATAAATATTAGAAGCAACAAAATAACTAGGAGATGGAGAGGAACTGACCTAGAGTTGGTCCCTATTGAGCCGACATCTCCGGCGAGAATGTAATGTTTTTAATATTCGACTACCTTTGTTGGCTTTTACATTTATTTATTCATATATATTACATGTTTGACCTTTTTGATCCTTCCGTTGGCGATGGACCTCCACCAGCCAGCACAATCCAGAGTCCAGAGTAAGATTTTACGTTCTAGTTTCGCTAATGTTTACTTGATCTCCGCCATATTGATATTTAACTGTTTCAGTTAACTCTAAAGGTTATATTTTTTATTGGTTGAAGTCGACCTGGAATAGGAGGGGGGGGGGTTAACTCGAAAATTCAAAATATTATCGTTATTTTGAGGTGGACCGTAAAATATTATAGGAGCAATCTTGTTTGCCTTTTGATGCTCTACAATTGTTGCCCTGAACATTTTTTCGTAACTCAAGTATTCATGGAGTTAATCGTACTGTTTTTCTTTCAGCCTTCAGTACTCCCCCCTCTCCGTGTCCACCGCTCCCTTCTACTCATCTGTTTTTCACATAGAAATATGGAATTTGTTGTGATACGAGATCAAATGTGTGTGCGCGTGGGAAATCTGCTCAGTTTACCCAGCTCCTGCGAGACGGACTTTTTAGCAGATTTCCCTTGAGGGAAATCAGCTATTGAGGTTGTACTCATGGCGGAATTTTCGAAATTTTTCTTCAAATGTTCATCGATCTTACCTAGTAATGACGAAAAAGAGGTCCTTTCAAAACTGTGTATATATATATATATATATATATATATATATATATATATATATACACACACACACACACACACATAGTCGTTTTATGTAAAAAGAAAGATCAAGTTCGTTGGTATGAGGGGGGGTTTAGAGGGGAGGATTTTCGAAAATTCGAAATATCTCTGTTACTATACGTCGGATAGAAAAATTGTACGGAATCAATCTTATTGCAAATTAAATTTACTATAAATATTGTTATAAACATTTATTCTTTATCTTGAATATTAACCGGGATATTTGCATTTTTATTAAATCTGGGGCTAACGTCCGAGTGTCTTTCCCGCCAGAAGCTAGTTCGGCCGTTTCTTTAACTGCTCGGCTCTCTTAAAATGTCTCTATTGTAAAACATCACGTGGGAAATCTGCTTAGTTTACGTAGCCCCTGCGTGACGGACTTTTTGTATTACTCAGCTGTTCATAATTATCGTAAACCTATTTTGGCCATAGACCTAAGCGTACGAAAGAGAATGCCTACTTCATAATAGATCCTTGAAGTACGATCTGCTTTCATAATATGAAAAGCTTCAGCATTTGCCACAAAATTACTGTCTCAACTTTTTTTTCCACAACCTTGCTAAATCACTTGATGTTTTTGTCCTCTTGATTGAATTGAATCATGGTCCGAACAAACGTCGAGGTCGTAAGAAATGTGCATCGAATCAAGTTTCGCACGCACGCATTCCTGCTTTCTTGCTCTAGCTGTTGCGTTGACGAAGGTGTCGAGGAGTCTTGGAGAAAATAGCACGTGACTTACACTACCGCGGGGAATCGATTGGTCTACTCCATTGCCAAAACTATTGGTTTGTAGTAGTTTTTTAACGAGTTGAAATGGTTTCCGTTGCGATAAGTTCCCACCGGCATTGTTTTGAAATGACAAGTCACTGGCTTTGTTTTTTCTCCGTTTGTCTCTGAGAGAGAAGTACTCTTGTTTTCTGTCAGATTGCAAATTTTATACTGGACTATTCCTTTATAAGTTAAATCAGGCTGTACTCATGACGCGATTTTCGAAACATTACCTCAAATGTCTATCGATCCTTGCCTACTTGACAAAAATGAAGGTACTTGTGTATTATATCCACCACATTTTAGTTCCACGCTAGAGTGCGCTACTGTTTTAAGTAGTACGATTCATCGCCCGCAAGGGAGGTTATACTTACCTTATAACCTTCTACGGAATTATAATGATAAATAAAAGAAAACACAATTTTTAAAAATAAAACATTTTATTTACATTTAGGCGGGAAATGTGTGGAAATACAATTTAAAATGCACTTATTGGAAATTTTGAGTTGTTTTTTTGCAAAAATTGACAGATGTTAATTCTTCGCACCAGCAGTAAATGAACTTCAATGCATTACAAAATGGAATTTTACTTCCTTCGAACGAAGTGCTAATCCAAACGCCAACTGGCTCACCACACTTTCTTAAATTACACTTCCAAAAATCATTTTTTTTCCCACTATAAAGTTTCATACAATGTGATTTAGAACACTTTCTTCTGATAGCCAAAATATTCCTTTCCTGTAAATATTTAACAGCGTCTTCTTCAGTCGTTGGCAAATCCCAAAGAGGCATTTTTAAAGGACTAAGAAACACTAAACAACACAATAAACAACAAACGCAAATAAACAGCGAACGCAACTATGACAAAAGATAACCTCATTAGCCTGGGAGAGCTAGCGTCGCACTTCAGTAGCGCATTCTAGCGTGGTACTAAAATGTGGTGGATATAATACACAAGTACCAAAATGAATTCCTTTCAAAACCATATATATATTTTTATTTTTATTTTTTATTTATATAATACATTTTATTAAATACTTATATATACATTTAAAAGTAAAAGCTTTACAGAAATTCTAATTATATTTTCATATTTAAGCAAACAACAACAAAAGCACGTTTCCTTTTGAGCTTCTTCCTCTTTAGCTCCAATTGATGAAGGTGTGAATCAACTTCAGCAAATATTTCCATCTGCTCCTCTTCAGGAATTGTTTCCCTGTAATCCTTCATCAGGTAGTATTTTTTCCCATGGCTTCCGGGCTTAGGTATTTGCATCTTCATTTTATCAGAAATTAAAGTCATTAGATGTTCCCAAGTAATCCCTTTAAAATTTGTTCTCTCCCATCGTCCAACCCAAGGTCTAGGTCTCAAAACTACCTGAGTTGTGTTAATTGGGACAGGAGTAACTTCAGAAAGAATTTCAGGTTCGATATCGAGAGGAAAAGTGCTTTATTCTGGAAGGGCATCTCTGAAATAAAATAGCTCGACGTCTAATCTTTTCTCGAGTCTTAATACTTCAACCGCTTCAATTGTAGGCATATATATATATATATATATATATATATATATATATATATATATATATATATATATATATATATACTAGCTCAGATACTCGGCTTCGTTTGATTTATGCAGAAACCAAATAAACAAAATGCAGTTATGGTATATATTACATGTGAAATGAAAAGTTATTGTGAAATGTCGCGAAAAAAATCAACGTTCAGCCTCAGATGATTCCAATCTGAGCTATATATATATATATATATATATATATATATATATATATATATATATATAGATTTGTCTGTTACCTCTCTAGCGGTCGCAGTGCTCGTTTAATCGTTACCAAACTCGATATTTACACGTTTTATGTTAAAATAATGGTCATGCCCCCTAATTAAACTCGTCCATTGTGACTGTCTCATAATAACGAAAATATTTTGAATTTTCTAATCCCCGATCTCTAAAACCCACTACTTTCTATTTCAGAAAACACGAAATAAGATCTTTTTTGTTGACTGAAACGGCTAAATATCGAGCATGGTAAAGATCATAACATGACGTATTTGCATGTGTCTCCAAGGTAATAGTTCAGTTAAACCCATAGTTGGCATTTTGGAGTGAAGTGGTTCATGATATAACAGCTTATAGTTAATATGACATGAGTAGAAGTGGGGGTTTGTTGATGGCCGAAAACTAAAACTTGGAAATATCTGGGTTATTATTTAATATAGAAAAGAAGTAGCAACATTTATAGAACATCACGTTTGCAATAAGATTTATTCTATACAATTTTCCAATCTGACGCATAACATAGGAGACATTACAAACTTTCGAAATTCTCCCTCTCTAAATCTCCCCCTCCCACTTGTATGATTTTAGCCGTTAACGAATTTGATCTTAATTTTTTCATAAAACGTTCAAATATCGAGTTTAGAAACGATCAAACAAAAATTGTTACCGCTAGAGAGTTTATAATATGTATATATAAAACATTTTGAACTGACTTCATTTTTGTTATCTCCTGGGTAGGATCGATGAACATTTGAAGAAACTTTTTGAAAATCCCAACATGAGTACAACCTCAATATCTGATTTCCCCTAATGGAAATGTGATAAAATCATAACTTGTCAAATTCTATAATAAGTATTATATATTATACTTACGTTTACGTTAACGTATTGTTTGTAGGTCTAGAAAATGTTGATTTGTCTGATTTCGGTATTGATGCATTTAACTTATTGCGGATAGAATTAGATCAGCGTGACGAGGTGGATTTTATTTTTCAATTCTGAGTGACTACATTAAATTAATATACCTAACTTAATTATAACACCTACTTTCTTTATTCTAGAATGTATGCATATCATAATATGCATATGGTAGTTTGCATTAGTAGGTTACTTGTTTTTTATTTTTTGGTATAAAAGAAAATAAGAATCATCTTGATTTATGAAGACTATAAATCATCATTATAATACCTTTAATTTATTAATCCCCTAATATATTCAGGGTATAAATGTTTTGTATAAAATAGAATTTTTTTTATTTGCATGCTATCTTCTCTCGGTTAAGTTGAAAAAAAGAAATGATGACCCATGGTTGTTAAAGTGACTTCCTGTTTTTTATTGAGCTCACATTAACAATATATTTTGGGTTCACATCCTTTTGATCCTATTTAAAACGTTATTAAGGCATTAAACGACAGCCTTTCAGTTATTTATGTATTCAGTTTTATGTACTTGGTAGCTTACCAGCCCCACAGCTGATCTTGAATGTGGAATTGGCCGTAAAACATCCCGTTCTTATATTTATTAATCCCCCCCCCTACAATTTATGCTGTGTATAAAATTCATACATAATTTTGCCGTTGGACGGGGGTGCTGTTTTCGCAGACCTATGATATAAACCGCCGTAAAACCAGCTCAAGTAGACTTTTTTATAAGCTATTCTGCCTCTGGATTATTAACTCTTTCTGACCCTAGGGAATTTTAGTGTTAAAGTGTTAGAACAATTTTTGCAATTCTAACTAAAGTAAGGGAGTCTCTATCTGGGGAGATAATGCCTAGTGTTTTAGCACTCATGACGCAATTTCAACAATTTTCTAGAAATGTCCATCAGTCATACCTAGGAGATGACGGGAAATGAGGTCCGTTCAAAACTATATATATATATATATTTGTATGTTACCGCTCTAGCGGTAGCAATTATTGTTTAATCGTTTCCAAACTCGATATTTAGTCGTTTTATGTAAAAAGAAAGATCAAGTTCGTTAACGGCTAAAATCGGACCAGGTGGGATTTAGAGGGGGAGAATTTTGAAAATTCGAAATATCTCCATTACCTTATGTCGAATCGAAAAAATGTATTTATTAATAACTATTTACTAGATCTAGTACTGTAGTTTATAATGAATCAGTATAATTTGTATCTCAATCACTCTAATTTTAGTAACGTATAACGTATTTTCATGTATCTCATCTAGAAGAGATTTGTTGAACACAATATTTGGTATTTCGGTTTGGCATAAGACGGTTTATGATATATTGGCTTATTCTTAATGTGCGATGACAAATAAGGGGGAGGGGGGTTTGCTGAAGGCTGAAAACTAAAAACTCCAAATATCTCGGTTAATATACCAGATAGCGAAAATTTGTACAAAACAATGGTTATAAGTAAATAAATTTACAATAAGTACAAGTCCAATTTTATTGGAGGAATTACAATTATATAAAACACTAGCTAAGGTACCCGGCTTCGCTCGGTAAATCATTAGAGGCTGGATGATGATGGTATATTTTTTTTGGCAAGGCTTCAATGTGTATAACTACAGTCAGGAGTCATTGTTTTCCTGTAACGGGACCTATCGGCTAAAATCTTTAAAAAAGTCCGTCACGCGGGGCTGCGTAAACTAAGCAGATATCCCCCGTGAAGTTTGACAATAGATAAATCTACACACCTGTAACAACACACACCACCATGAATATTAAGTGAATAAATGCCAACGATAATAAGAAACCTCCCAACGGAAAGCATCTGAAATGTAAACAAACAGTTCTGCCAATTTCTTACCGGACAGAAAAACAATTACTGTAATATATCTGAATATAACGTATTAATTTGATTGAAAACTATTTACTGTATCTAGTACTGTAATTTATAATGTATCAGAATATTTGGTATCTCATCAATCAAATTTTAGTAGTTCGAAAACCTAACCAGGGGGGGGGGTCACTGGAACATATTTCCATGTATCTTGTATAATAAATGTCTCATGTAAACAATATTTGGTATTTATTTCGAATAATGTGGTTCATTTCATAATCGAGTGTTGTTTATGTAACATGACTAGAAGTGGGGGTTTGCTGAAGGCTGAAAACTGAAAAATGTAAATATCTCGGTTAATATTCAGGATATGGAATAAATGTATATAACAATATGTATAGTACATTTAATTTGCTATAAGATTGATTAAATATAAATTTTTTCGATTCGACATAAGGTAATGGAGATATTTCGAATTTTCAAAATTCTCCCCCTCTAAATCCCACCTGGTCCGATTTGAGCCGTTAACGAACTTGATATTTATTTTTAAATAAATCGAATAAATATCTAATTTGGTAACTATTAAACAATAATTGCTACCTCTGGTGCGGTAACATACAAGTATCTATATATATATATATATATATATATATATATATATATATATAATTTTGAACGGACCTCATTTTCGTCATCTCCTAGGTAGTATCGATGGGCATTTGAAGAAATGTTTCGAAAATCGAGTCATGATTACGTCCTCAATAGTTGATTTCCCTTAAGAAAAATCTGCTAAAATGTTGAGCAATTTATATTGACAACCCAGCTTTCAGCTTGTTAATCCTTAATAACAATTAAGCTAGGTTAGCCTTAATAAATTGATAGTCTGATGTTTCTTTTCCTCATTTACTGCTTATTATGGCTTCATTTTGGAAATAATCTTTTGTCCAAAAAGTAAATGAAATAAAATTGGAATAAGATATTATTTTCATGGAGTTATTCAGTTATATTTTAATGAACGTTTTAATAATAAGCTCTCAAGTGCTTCGCTTCGAGCTGTGCTTTATTGAATGTACAAGGGATAAATTAAAAACAAAAGGCATTGCCCTTTCCCTATTATAACTTTTTAAATCAAGTTGCCTTGAAGAACTTGGCTAATGTAATGGACTTTTATCCTAATGGTTGACATAAAGTCGTCCATTTTTGCTTTGGTCCGTTTTAAAAGCTCTTCTTTCCCCTTCCCTTTACAATACTCCAAACTTCTCAGATTAGCAGTTCTTTCCATAGCTCGTCGGCGGATTATTGTTTTTAATTTATTATAAATTTTTGACAGTCGTTTCATAAAGTCACTTCCATTGCTTTTATCGTAAATATTCAACTACCAGAAATAATTTCTTCAACTTTCCGTAACAGTTACTCAGTTTTACGTGATGTCATCAAAAATCCACCGATCGCACTTTTTTTTTTCTCCTCATAGTAACCCTGCGAGGAGTTATTTATTCGAATACATGTTCCATTGCCACATGGCATATTACATGTATTATTATGTTTAAATACATCATTATTTTACAATAAATATTTGTTTATCAACTGTCTATTCAAATATTCAAGAAATAAAATAAAAAATAAATAAAAATAAAATACAATATTAAAATAAGTATGGTAATTACAAACAAAATTAATAAATGAAATGAAAAGTAAATAAATAAATACAATAAGAACAAAAGCATATCAATTAAAATTAAACTTAAACTCAACGATGTTTAATTTGCGAGTCTATGTAAAGTAAATATATTAAATTATGATTCCCATTCCTCACAATCATCTTCACATTCTAATGAATTTTTGCTACATCCATATCTATACTTTTGATAAACTTTATAAATTCTTTATTATATTTATTAAGTATAATATAAGGTGGTTCTGGCCAATTGCCTCCTTTTAAAATTATGTTCATTATTAAATTTGATCTATTTCATTGAGTCAGTTTACAAGATAATAATATCCACAGCGGAATCGCTCTGAATTGTAAACGAACATGGCTGCCTACTTCGCAGTGCTGAATACATAGAATTATTCTAGACCGGAAAGATGAACAGTTAATGAAATATATCTCATTATAACATATTAACTTTATTGAAAACTATTTACTATAAGTAGTGGAGTAATTCGAAATGAATCAGATTAATTTCTATCTAAATCACTCAGATTTTAACAGAATGTATTTGTTTGTATCTCATACAATAAAGGTTTGTTGAAAACAATATTTAGTATTTAACCTTGTAATGAAGTGGTTCATGTTATAACAGCGTAATATTAATGTGACACTTGTAGGAGTGGGGGCTTACTAAATGCGGTAAAATTATAAAATCCAAAAATCTCGGTTAATACTCATTATATGGAAAATATGTATAGAACAATATTTATAGTAAATTTAATTTGCAATAAGATTATTTCTATACAATATTTCGATCCGACTTATAGTAACGGAGATATTTCGAATTTTCTAAATTCCTGCCCTCAGTCCTATTTCAGTCGTTAACGGTCTTCATCTTTCTTTTACACAAAACGACTAAGAGTTTGGCAATGATTAACCCATAATTGTGACCTCTAGAGCGGTAACAGACAAATATATATATTCAGTTTTGAACGGACCCCATTTTCGCCATGTCCTAGGTAGGATCCATGGACATTTCGTAAATCTTGTCATGAGCACTACCTCAATAGCTGATTTCTCTTAAGGGAAATCTGCTAAAAGGACTTACCGCTCAACTTTCCTGCGAATTAACGGACCTTAATACCACAATTATTTTCATAACTGAAGACAATAAATATTCTATGTCAAATATAATAAATTCATAGATATATGGTCTATTTTAAAAACTGAAGGCCATATTGAACCATTTTCAGTTTTTAGCAGATTTCTCTTAAGGGAAATCAGCTATTGAGGTCGTACTCATGACGCGAGTTTCGAAAAATTTCTTCAAATGTTCATCGATCCTACCCAGGAGATGACGAAAATGAGGTCCGTTCAAAATTTTATATATATATATATATATATATATATATATATATATATATATATATATATATTTGTCTGTTAACGCTCTAGCGGTCGCAATTTTTGTTTGATCGTCACCAAACTCGGAATTTAATCGTTTTATGTAAAAAGGAAAATCAAGTTCGTTAATGGCTGAAATCGGACCAGTGGGAGGGGGGTTTTCGGAAAATTGAAAATATCTCCGTTATTAAGCGTCGGATCGAAATATAGTATAGAATCAATCTTATTGCAAATTAAATTTACTATACATAATTTCTGTATCTTGGATATTAACCGAGATATTTGCATTTGTATTCTGCATTGGTCGGCAGGAGTGAGCTATTTGGTACTTTTCGAAGAGAGCTCTGGTGGCCGTTTTCGGAACTATTCGTCCCTCGTGTATAAGTTTAGTGATCCCTTACTACTTAGTACACTTGTTATTGGGCAGATTTCTCTATTGTAAAACTTCACGTGGGAAATCTGCTTAGTTTTCGCAGCCCCTGCGTGACTTTTTTTTTTTTTTAAGAACCATTTATAATTTTTTAACTTAACGGGATTTGAATTTTAACGATTTTTATTATTTATGTGGCGTTATAAATTAATTAACAGGAGTAGACTGCTAAATGCCCTTAGCATGAATAAACAAATAATTAAATAGTTTCTAAAACTACAGACTGGCATTGAATGTTAGTTTCACTGCCTTCTCGTGAAAAGGTTACTTTAATTCGTATAGGAATTATTGCCCTGAATTATTGCCCAACCATTGAGTGTAACCACAGCAGCAACTGTATGGCTGGGCATTAGTTTTCATTGACGGCTCAAATAATCTGGGATTAATTGCGATTCATTGGCGGAATGTTTGACATTCTCACTCAACCAACAAACCTCCCCCAGCTCCAAATACCTATTCATCAATCCATAATAAGCCCGGCCAAACATAATGGAAGGGCCATAGTTCAATCATTTCATTTAAACTCAGCCATCTCAAAAATTTATATTCGATTCTGTGAATAATTTCATTTATTTCTAACTATAAATGTCTAAATTTATTACATCTGCTTTCCTGAAGCTATTATTAAGTTTTCTCATTTTAGCAGCTATTGAGTCGTACTCAAAATGTTTCTTGAATTAGATCCGACCGAGGTCCGTTCAAAATGTTATATATTATTTATTATGGTCGCTTTTGTTTGATCATTACCAAACTCGGTATTTAATCGTTTTATGTAAAAAGAAAGATGAAGTTCGTTAATGGCTGGAATTGGACCACGGGGATTCAAAATATCTCCGTTACTATAACTGGGATCGAAAACTTGTATAGAACCAATCTTATTGCAAATTAAATATATTATAAATATTGCTATATACATTTATTCTCTGTCTTGAATATTAACCGAGATATTTTCATTTTTCAATGTTTAGCGTTCAGAAAAACCGCACTTCTACTCGTGTTACGTAAACAATATTCTTTTATATGATAAATAACATTATTGGAAGCTTAAATACCGAATATTGTTTTCACGAGACCTTCATTATACGAGATACATGCAGATATGTTCTGGTAACCCCGCCCCCCGTCTTACGTTCTTTGTCTACTAATATTTGATTGATGGAGACAAGAATTATTCTGATTGATTATAAATTACAGCACTTGTTATAGTATATAGTTATCAATTAAATTAATATGTTATATTCAGATATATTTCAGTGATTGTTATTCTTTCCGGCGAGAAGTACGCAGAACTGTTTGTTTACATTTCAGACGCTTCCCGTCGTCTTATTATCGTTTGCATTTATTCACTTAATATTCACGTTGGTGTTCTTTTACCAGAATTTCATAAGAATAGAGAATATGTGGTGAGATCACGTGTGTTATATCACGTGGAAAATCTGCTTATTTTACGTAGCTCCTGCGTGACGGACCTTTTAGCAGATTTCCCTTGAGGGAAATCAGCTATTGAGGTTGTACTCATGACGGAATTTTCGAAATTTTTCTTCAAATGTCCATCGATCCTACCTAGTAGATGACGAAAATGATGTCCGTTCAAAACTGTATATATCTATCTATCTATCTATCTATATATTTGTCTGTTACCGCTCTAGCGGTCGCAATTTTTGTTTGATCGTTACCAAACTCGATATTTAGTCGTTTTATGTAAAAAGAAAGATCAAGTTCGTTAACGGCTGAAATCGGACTAGTGGGAGGGGGGGTTTAGAGGGGAGGATTTTCGAAAATTCGAAATATCTCCGTTACTATACGTCGGACCGAAAACTTGTACAGAATCAATCTTATTGAAAATTAAATTTACTATAAATATTGTTATATACGTTTTTTTCTCTATCTTGAATATTAACCGAGATATTTGCATTTGTATTCTGCGTGTGGTCACCAGTAGGCTATGTTCGGACTTTCCGCCGAGAGCTCTGGCGGCCGTTTCTATAACTATTCGTCCCTCGTGAATAGGTTTTGAGGTTAGGTTAACTGTTTTTTGGGGCTAGAAGCTACTGGGTTATTACGCCCTAAATAATGTTTTAGGTTTAGTGGTTTCTTACTACTACAGTTGTTATTAGGCAGATTTCTCTATTGTAAAACTTCACGTGGGAAATCTGCTTAGTTTACGCAGCTCCTGCGTGACGGACTTTTTGGTCACTCCTTCCTAAATGTTCTATTATTTCTGCTTTTTTGAAACATTACTTGAGCATTCTCAATTTATATTTTATGACACTATGTTTCAGTTTTATACATATTGAAGGCGGTTTAAACGCGTTATCTATTTCCTACTCCTAAGTAAGAATTAAATTATGAATACTGTCTGATAGCACCTTCACCCAGGTCTCCTGTGGCAACCCTAGTAGATACCGGTTCCTCTCCAAGCCTTTAAAAATAGAAATTCAATAATGACGGCTACATAAATAATAAAATGTTCGTGCTGCCTCAAAGTGTTAACTTTAATTAAAATTTTCGTAGCTTTTTTCATTAAATATTCCATTTGTAGACTTATATATATTTATCATTAGTTTTATTGCTAACTAGATACTATTCTATACTAAAATATTAATAGAATAACGATCAAGAAGAAAGTTGTTGGATCCATTTATTGCAAAGTCTACCTTTAGTAAATATTCGGTTTCCATAAGGTCTATTGCACGTTTATCTATCTGTGAATAACTAAATCTGTAAATAATTATTTGTCGTAAAAAAATTGGGACTAAATATGATATTTAGCAGAACAAATTGTTAAAAAAGTCCGTCACGCAGGAGCTGCGTAAACTGAGCAGATTTCCCATGCGTGCCACGTACTTGCATTTACCTCAAAAAGTAAAGGTTCAATGAGAAGAATATTTGGTGTTTATGGTTCAAATAATGTGCTTCATAATATAACAGCTTATTGATGATATGGCTGAGTAGGAGGGGGTTTTACTGAAGGCCGAAAACTATAAAGTGCAAATACTTCGGTTAATAATCAAGATAGAGAAAATAAGTGCATGACAACATTTATAGAACGTTACATTTGCAATACGATTGCTTCTATATAATTTTTCGATCCGACGCATAATAACGGAGATATTAAGAATTTTCAAAATTCCTCCCCTCTAAACCCCCTCCCACTGGTCGGATGTCAGCCATTAACGAACTTGATATTCTTTTCAATGTATAGTACCTACCTACTTCGTACCCTAAGTTAATCGAATGATTATGAATCCTGGGTTAGTGTAAACCTGTGTATTTTATAATCCCCGAGATTTGAATATCCTCTATGATTGAATCGGAACCTGGGGGGAGGGGGTAGTATTTTTTGTAAATCATACACCAGTTGTTGAGTGGGCAGAGTGGAATCTTATTGTTGCCCTACACCCACCTACTGTCTACCTAATGGGACTATCTCATTCTCTCTTCGAGTAACATCAAATAACTCGTCACTCCTCAATTATTATCATAGAATGGGGGAATGATCTCTGAGACTTATTGGCAGAGATAAAAAAGATAGCGGAACCAGTTTTTATATTTTTATTTTAGGAAAAACATGGTGGGATTAAAACGCCGGTATATTGAAATATATTTTTGAATCCCTTACCATATTAATATGCAATTTATTTCTGTTTGCGGAAGGATTGAAATCCGACTAGTGGTGGGGGGGGGGGTTAGCGTTGTTGAATCGTATTCGTACTCAAGTATTAAGCGAGTTATTAGAACTTTCTTGTTTTATGTCTTCAGTAACACAAAAGTTCCCTTCTACTAATCGGTTTTTCAAATAGAAATAGAGAATATATGCCGAAATAAGATCAGTAGTGTGTTACTTCAACAAGTGGGAAATCTCCATAGATTATGCATCCCCTGCGACGTTTTAGCAGATTTCCCTTAAGATTATTGAGGGTCGCACTCATGACGCGATTTTCGAAATTTTTCTTCCTAGTAGATGACGAAAATGAGTTCTGTTCAAAACTCTCTCACTCTCTCTCTCTCTCTCTCTCTGTAAATATATATATATATATATATATATATAGATATATATATATATATATATTTGTCTGGTAGCACTCTACTGGTCGCAATTTTTGTCGTTACGAAACTTGATATATAATCGTTTTATCCAAAAAGAAAGATCAAGTTCGTTAACGGCAGAAATTGGACCGGGGGAGGGTGGAGTTTAGAGAAGGAGAATTTCGAAAATTCTTAATATTTCTTAATAATTTTTTGTATAGAACCAATCTTTAATCCAAATTTAATGTTCTATAAATGTTAATATTTTTTTGTTTTTGGACATGAGAGAACCTCCACTTGATTTAATGTCATATTAATAATTAGCTGTTATATTATGAGTTTACTTTATTTGAAGTCAGAATAGGAAATATTGCTCTTATTGAAATTTTACTTTTCGAGATAAAATCATATACGTCAAGAAAGATTCGAGTAGTGAGTATCTCAATCATCATTTTTTCCACGATGAATGTGCCTGTAGTAAATTCGCATTGTAGGTATGGTAGAAATAAAGATTCTACTCGAAAGATTTGTGTTATTGTAAAGGGTCCGTTTGTCGGGAGTAGATTACTGTTGCGGCCAGCCACAACATTTACTGTCCATTGCTGTTGTGAAACAATGAAGTTGGTGGGTTTAGAGGGATGGGAGAACGCCGTAGTTGGGGAGTGAAGTTATAATTAAGGGAGGTAGAGGGATGGAAGTGTGAACCTCAGCATTTCTCATTTGGAGTGAGGGGGGGGGCTTCGGATTTGGAGAGGGTCCGCTCTAGGAGAGAGAGAGAGAGAGAGAAATAGAACGCGAGAGAGGAAGAGAGATAGAGAGAGAGAAGAGAGAGACTATTCAGAGATAGAACAGCCAACCCCAGAGGGATGAGGTGTTCTGAATAGCTCTCCAAGAATTTACATTGGATACAATAACTGTTAATAACGCCCCTCCCAATTCTAGCCAGCTCCTCCACCACAGACCTCTGCTATTATTCACTCTCTTATTTACCAGCGCAGTACTACATTTTATGCCGTATTAGCACATTTTCCTCAAGGGAAATCCGCTATTGAGGCTGTGTACTCAAGACGCGATTTTCGAAAAAATTATCTGAAATGTCAATCGATTCTAATACGAGATTACGATAATAACTATGTCTATTCATATATTTGTCTGTTACCGCTCTAGCGGTAGGAATGTTTGATCTGGGAGACAGGTCTGAATAACAGGAAGTCTTCCCACCAATTTCTTTATTAAAGCACAAGGCCTTTCGGCACTAACGTGCTAGAAGAGAAACATGTTGAAGGTCTTGTGATGTTTCAAAAAACTTCAAAGAAAAAATTCAACCTAAATAAAATGACTAAAATCATTCAAACAAATTTTCTTAGCTTAAAAACATTAGAATCACAGTCACCCGTATAAACTAATATAATAAAATTTAAATTATAGTTAAAATGACGTAATATCTAAATAAATATATACATATTAGCACATTTCCCTTAAGGGAAATCAGCTATTGAGGTCGTACTCATGACGCGATTTTCGACAAATTTCTTCAAATGTCCATCATCCTCGTTATCAAACTCGATATTTAAACGTTTTATGCAAAAAGACAGATCAAGTTCGTCAACAGCTGAAATCGGACCAGAGGGAGGGGGGATTTTCGAAAATTCAAAATATCTCCATTACCATACGTCGGATCAAAAAATTGTATAGAACCAATCTTATTGCAAATTTAATTTGCTATAAATATTTATTCATTTGAAGAGTTCCGCAGCTAGGCGATGTCGCTCTGTACCATTTGCTATAAATATTGTTCTATACATTTATTCTCTCTCTTGAATATTAACCGAGATATGTGCATTTGTATTGTCTGTGGAGTCGGCTATGTTCGGGACTTTCCGCCGAAAGCTAGCGCGGTAGTTTCCGTAACTGTTCCGTTCCTCGCGAATAGGTTTAGAGAGTCCTTACTACTACTGTTATTATGAGGGATATTTACCTATTGTAAAACTTCACGTGGGAAATCTGCTTAGTTTACGCAGTTTTTTTTCATGAAAAGGATCCATATGGCATAACTAAAATTCCAATTATTTAAGGAAGTTCGTACTTCGGCAGTATAATAGATGGTAGGGTTACTGGCGACTAGCAGAGTGACAGCCAGGCCTACTCAACAGGACACAACTCTGCATTTCCAACTGTACCTTTAGGCAGATACTCCTCTATCTCTCCAGCTCAATATAAAGGGGTTTCAGTTTTTGAATTATTTTTTGGTCATGTCCAATAACCAATACAGCTACCTCTTGAGGGGCCTTCTCGTGTTTTTCATTTTTTTAAATGATAGAGGAACGTTGAGTCCGTCTTTGATAAATGCTTCTGGCACCTTTTTCTTAATTTTCTGGACGTTCTACTCACATAAAAAGGCCCCACATTCTCCACAAGCAATTTCGTATATTCCTGACTTGTTGGGCAGCATTAGTCTTTTAGTTTACATAAAAAGGATTTCAAATTGGTGTCGTTTCGCAATTACAAATAATTTGAAATCCTACTTCAGACAACATGCAAATTCGCTGCATAATAACATCATACTTAAGATTTTACGTTCTTGTTTCGGAAATGTTTGCTTGATCTATACCGTACTTGATATTTAACCGTTTCAGTAACCGCTAAAGATCAAATTTGTTAATAGCTGAATTTAAAAATTCAAAATATTTTTATTATTATGAGTAGGATAGTAAAATGTTATAGGACCAATCTTGTTAAACTTTCTTCCGTAACTCAAGTATTCATCCTTTCTTGCAACTCCCGTCCGCACCAACCCTTCTAACCATCTGTTTTTTACATAGAATTAGTGAATATGTTGTGAATTGAGATCAAAAGTGTGTTATACCAGCACTCAGTTTAGTTTACGTTGCCTCTGCGGTAAGGACTTTTTTATTGCTTATTTTTGTGGGCGTCTTCCCATTTAGTCTGGCCTCGTTGTTTTCAAATTAAAAACTTGAAATTATCATAAGTTTATATGTGTAGTGACATTTCTTGTCAAATTGAAAAGAAAAAAAAAGTGACAACTCAGTTTGTTTGAAATGAAAATGAAGAAGGCTTTCCTTGTATAATTGGTGCTCTATTGAGAAGATGGAAAAGTAAGCGCGGCCTAAAATAGTCAGCCGTAACAAAGTAATTCTCTAATGAAAATACTTTAGCGAGATGAGTTAAGGGACTAAGAGAGATTGAGGAGAGAAAGACTTGCAGTGGGGAGGTGGCGTCATTTAAACTTGTTTCAACTTTTCTCTAAGTTTTAATCGCTAAGAACAATCCTTCACTCGAGTTGTACGTGACAGTTAGGAAAAGAATTAGTGGTCCCTGCTTTGTCAGGGAAAACTTTGTTTCCAAAGTACTCGTAACTCGGAGGCGTGTGTTACTTATAATTGCATTTTGCCACGATTTCTCTAAAATAAGGGACCCAGGCTCCTCAGCTCCCGGCTTAGTCTTCTTGTAGGCGCTTCCTCTATCGAGTCGGGAAATAAACTATTGAGGTCGTACTCATGACGGCGATTTTCGAAAAAGTTCCTCAAATGTCCCTCTAACCTACCCAGGTGATGACGAAAATGAGGTCAGCTCAAAATTATATATATAAATACTGTTGTCGTACCTGTCGGTGGAGACCGTCGTCACTGGCTGATGATCGAATACAGTTGGCATTGTGCTGTAGATGCAATGGCACCGTCTTCGTGGTCAGGCAAAAGTTGTACTGAGTTAGTTGTCTGTTAGTCAGTAGGTTTTGTACGTCTGTTCCCCGTATGACGTTGTTTACGTTTTAGTCCATATCTTTACTTACATACCTCAATCTCTCAAACGAAGTTTTCAGCTACTGTCCAGGTAAATTGTTTTCGTGTGGTGGGTCGTTGTCCGTATCTGTATTAGGTTGTTTAAGTTTCTAGTGTTAGCAAATTTCCCTTAAGGGAAATCAGCTATTGAGGTCGTACTCATGACGCGAGTTTCGAAAAATTTCTTCAAATGTCCATCGATCCTACCCAGGAGATGACGAAAATGAGGTCCGTTCAAAATTATATATATATATATATATATATATATATATATATATATATATATATATTTGTCTGTTAACGCTCTAGCGGTCGCAATTTTTGTTTGATCGTTACCAAACTCGGAATTTAATCGTTTTATGTAAAAAGGAAGATCAAGTTCGTTAATGGCTAAAATCGGACCAGTGGGAGGGGGGGGTTTAGAGGGGGGATTTTCGAAAATTCGAAATATCTCCGTTACCATACGTCGGATCAAAAAATTGTATAGAACCAATCTTATTGCAAATTAAATTTACTATAAATATTGTTCTATACATTTATTCTGTATCTTTAATATTAACCGAGATATTTGGATTTATATTGTGAGTGTGGTCGGCTATGTTCGGGAGTGTGGCCGTTTCACTAACTATTCGTCCTCGTGAGAATAGGTTATTACTAGGCAGATTTCTCTATTGTAAAACTTCACGTGGGAAATCTGCTTAGTTTACGCAGCCCCTGCGTTACGGACTTTTTTGTTCGTGTGCTGGTCTAGTATAGTTTGCTTGCGTGTAAATACAGGTTTAACGTGATGTTTGTACAATTGTGTATGTATACATATATTTGCCTGTAACCGCTCAAGTGGTTGCAATTATATAAGCTCGATATGTAAGTGTTTCATGCCAAAATAAAGATCATTATCGGATCGGGGGATGGGGGTTTAGACGGGAGGAATTCCGAAAATTCTAAATCACTCCGTTATTATACGTTGCATCGAAGAGGTTTTCTGTGGGATTAATATTAACCGAAATATTTGGTATCTTTACTTTTCAGTAATCCCCTACTCCTACTCATATCCTAATTACAATAAGCTGTTATAACATTGACCTCTTTATTCTATTCTTAAATTCCAAATATCTGTTATATATACATGCATACAATTTTGAACGACCTCATTTTCGTCATCTGGTTAGGATCGATGGATGTTAGAGGAAATTTGTCGAAAATCGCATCAAGATTACAACCTCAATAGCTGCTAAAACACACCTGTGTTAGCCAATTTTGAAGGGAAATTCTTTTATGAGTATATCTGGCCTTGGACCTGAAGAATGTCTCATAATTATCTTCTACGTAATTGTGATAAACATCCCCTGGGACAAAATCCCTCTGTGCTGATTGATGGCGATTTTGGAATCCTTTTGTGATCTTCAAGCATTTACATATTGGCCATTATATTTAACAATTTCGATTACAAGATCTTTACTATACTTCCTTGGTATTCTTGAAGATTAATCTTTGAATGTGTTTGACATGATCAAAGATGTACACCAAGCTTTCGTGCTTCTACAGTTTGCCATGGACAAGAATTTCTTAGTGTTGACTCCATTAAGTTTTAAAATACATCAACGTCGTTTGTAAATATTGAATCCTCTTTTAAAATTTGCTTTGAGTTAGAGGCAACTTTTAGTTAATCTATTCAAGATTCCCCTCTACTATTCCTTTTGCTTTTCTGTTCTTTATTTTACCCCCCCCCCCTCCTAATCAATAAACATTAAAAATATTGATATTCACAAAAATCATCAAGGGGCATTTGAATTTTAAATATATTCAGCCATTCTTGCCATCCCTTTATAAAACTCTTGGAGCAATTATGCCTAAAGTTTTGCCTTGCAAATGGACCAAAACAGAGTCGTGAAATTACAAAAGTTGTATGCTAATTCAGTCATGGCTAATTTTGCCCCCTCTTATTTGTTCTTTTAATAACTTATGACGTTTCGTTTCTACTCTTTTTTATTTTAACCATCCATTCTCTTCTACCGCTGAATTTATTCCTTTACTTAAGCGTTCCTTTGAGCTCCCTTTATACCATTATCAGCACTTTTATAAGCGTTCCCTTTTATCCCATCATTTATTCCTTGGGAGTTATGTTGAAGTGGTTTGTAATGCAAATCTTATTAAACTTCGCAGCATACATTTTATACCCCCTTGATGGCTGCTCCTTGTAGAGTAAGCTTCCTTTCAAACGTGCAACCATTATAATATTTAAAAATTAAATTAAAAAATTCTGAGAGTATATTCATGAAGCATTAACTACTCCGGGACTAATTTCTTAATTTTATATTAAAAGTCTCTTAAATTTTATTATTAATTCACGGTGATTAAAATTAGTGTTTCAGCTATTAATGTCACACCGTTGGGATGCTATGCATTCAGAGACTGATCCTTGGCATTTTTTTTTTTTTAGCCAAAACTCTTAATGGAAATCAGCTATTATGCGATTTTCGAACAATTTCCACAAATCTCGTTCGATCCTACCCATCAGATGATGAAAATGAAATCCATTCAAAATTATACCTACATATATATTTAAAACTAAAGATAGAGTTCGTTAGTGGCTGAAATCTGAACAGTAGGAGGGCCGACAGGTATGAAAATGTCGTCATGTTTTTACGTTTATTACAAAAATAATAAACATTGGTTATTAGGGTTCTTTTTGATTGGAAAATTAAATTCACAATCTTTAACATTTTTACCACTACACAATTTAATTGAGGATCACTTATTTTATTGTAATATAATATCATAGTCCGTTCCTGGAAATATAATACTGTTACATTTATCGTTCATTATTTGGGTTCTTTTCGATTGCAAAATTAAATACAGAAACTTTAACGTTTTATTTGACGATACTTACTTTTATTTACACCCTTGGTAAATTATTTGTCACTACTAACCACTATATACACTGTTAACTTCACGTTCTTATTGTACATCACAATAACTCACGAGTCAATCACCGGTCAAATAAAAACTGAACTGCCGGGCGAGTAGGCCGAGTTTTAAATGCCCGCTGTCAGCTCTAGCAGGTTTGAGCGAGAACTCTCCTCATCTTCTAGAAGGTTCTAGATTCCTGCTCTGGCTTCATCTATGCCAATGTTTTCCAGCGATGCCCTCATTTTGTTTGAAAGTCTCCAAGCAAACCACGCGTTCTATAACATATCAACAAATATTGCCAGAGATAATTTTTGATGAAGAATGGAATGGATTTTAATAGAATCCTCTCTCTAGATGATATTTCGCGATAAGACGCTTGATAAAATTTATTTGTGTTCAAATAATATTAATATATTTCTCGTATAATATTGTTACGTTTATTACAAAATGAGTAATAAACATTGTTTGTCAGTTCTTTTGGATCGCAAAATTAAACACACAAGTTTTATCACTGCACAATTTATTTGACAATGCACAACACACTTGGTAAATAATTCTTAACTATTACACACAGTATGCACTGATAACTCCACTGTTCTCATTTGCAGAGTACAATAAGTCACGATCACTTAATTTCACAAAGAACATGGCACTGCACTGAAACTAAAACGATTTTTTCAGTAAAGCTGCACTGAACGCACTGTTATTCACTTGAAGATATCTGAGAACAAACTTAACTGTCTGATGGGCTGGGCCCCTTTTATAGCTCGGCTGCTAACATCAAAAGAAACTGTCTAGACACGTCTATATCCCGGACTGGTATTGCCGAAAACGGGCTAGACCATCGGTCGGCTCCTTTCATCTACTTCGTACTTAAATATATGATTAACTCTGTTTAATGTTTCATATACGTAGTTTTCGCAAAAATATTAAGGATTTCGTTATATTATACTTTTGATAGAGAGCATTCAAATGTTTTTAAAATATATGGAACATGTTAAAAAGTAAATGCCAATACAGGGTCCGGCAAAAAAACCTCCCTGATTTCAATAGGCATTTGCAAAAAGAATAAGAAACATACAGAACAATTACTTATATTTGTGAATAGCCTATATAATGCCATTTTACATCACTCAGTATACTTTACTTGGTTTTGAAAATTATGTCCGATAAATGATGTCCCCCATTGTTAAGACATTCACGAAGTCTTTCCTTCAAGTTGTCCATAGTTCTTCGTGTACCTTCCCTTGGAATGGCTGCTACTTCTTGCCTAGTGACATCTTTTAGTTCTTGCAGAGTTCTGGGACCATGTTTGTACACTTTAGCCTTTACGTAGCCCCACAGAAAGAAATCACTAGGTGATAAGTCGAGTGACCTTGGGAGCCAGGAAATGTCTCCTCTTAAAGAAACAAGACGTCCAGGGAACAACTCTCTTAACATTTCCATGGACCACCGAGCAGTGTGAGCTGTGGCTCCGTCCTGTTGGAACCAAACTTCTTCTTCCTCATGGTCTAAAACAAACTGGTTGATCTTGGGTCGGAGAAATGTCTCTATCATGTGACAATAGCGATTGGCATTGACCGTTACTGTTTGTCCATCTTCTTCAAAAAAGTACGGTCCCCACGCACCAAATTCCGCAACGGCGCACCAAACTGTGACTTTTGGGCTGTGTAGTGGTTGTTGGTGGAGTTCCCTAGAATCTTCTGCAGGCCAGGAGCGGAAATTCTGTTTTTTACCAGTTCCACACAAGTGGAAGTGGGCTTCATCAGAAGAAATGAAGACAGCATCTGAGGGAATGTTTTGCAAAATGTCATCACAGCCCTGCGAGTTTCATAATCTGAACACTGAAAATGGCACGTACGCCGCTACGGAACAATACCCCCTCCACATCTCTACCCCCACTACAACTCACGCGGCGGCTTGCTCAAACCGGGGAGGTTTTTTTGCCGGACCCTGTATTTGTGTGTGTGTGTGTGTGTGTGTGTGTGTGTGTGTGTGTGTGTGTGTGTGTGTGCGTGCGTGCGTTTATGTGTGTGTGTGTGTATTATATTAAATAAACCTCATAGAAGTGAAACAAAAAAAAATAGTAGCTTCCGGTGAGATTCGATCTCGAGGTCTTGCGGTTACAAACAAAATACGCTACCAACTAAGCCATACTCGGAATGGAACTCGCCACTCTAGGCTAGCAATGTGAGATTAAAGCCAACACATTAACTTATATGACTAACCTGAGCCCTCATAATATAGTATTCTTATTTTGGTTTTATAAGAAGAACTAAAATAAGTCAATTTTTCCAGCGTTCTTGGCGTTTGAAATGGCTGTGCGCGCTGTATTGGAATTATGGGAGCTGTGAATGAGGAGTGGCATTGGTATAGGAGAGTTGGTTGATTATCCGTGCGAGGCCTGAGCAATCAGCTGTTGATGAGTGTTTACCTAGCTAGGGGGCGGCAATCATCTAACGAGATGATTAGCACATCATTCCCATCCCTTCTCTCAATCATTAAACCACATTTAGTCTACAGCTTGCTTTGTCTCATACTCTACCTCTTGCTCAATACAACTCCTCTCACTATGCCAAGGTCGTCTTATTAGTTGTTTAAGCAGATATACTTTAAGCGAAGTCCGCTCTTGAGGTTGTTCTCATGGTATATATATATATATATATATATATATAATTGTAACCTCTGTCTATACATAGATTATTTTTCTCGAAATTTTTTAGTTTCACATGTCATAGATACGATATCTGCAATTTGTTTCTTTGGTGTCTGTTTGTTTGTTTGTTACATTTTTACGCATAAACGGTTGAACCAAAAATGATGAAACTTGGTATGTATATTACTACTAACCCAACTTAGACTTTAGGCTATATTAAAATTCTCTGAGACGAACGGGAGTGGGGGTAACACGGGAGGCCTGAAATTAAAAATAGCGATATTTCGTTTCGTATTGCTTTTCCGGCAAATATGAACATAACAAAAGTTATTTATTTTGTTATTTAGAGTAACATTTGCTATATAAACTTTTGTCGTATACCGAAGTATAAATGAGTTATATACTAAAAACTATAGCTGGCTTCATTCATTTTATTGGGCACAAAAGGCTCATCTGAACTAAACAAAACTGGCTAGGTGTATTAGCAGTAACTCCTACATGATAATAAGCTGTGCCAACATTTCTAGGGACGAGCAGGAGTGGGGGATTGTAAGAGAGGGCTGAAATTAAAAATAACTATATTTCGTTTCCCAATTGGTTTTTCGGCAAACACGCACATTAGAAAAATTGTTTATTTTGTTATTTAGAGTAACTTTTAT